>CM063313.1:64636891-64686891 GCA_032173965.1 Sitta carolinensis
AGGTCAGGTTTGCACATTTACTATATTTTCCCTCCCGTTTGTTTTTCAAACTATGAGCTTTTGTCTAAATGTGTGCAGTATTACAGAATCAAGCTGCTTTAAAAGTAATGTCATCTACTTAAGACAGTGAATTGATTTTGTAGTCTTATTGCCTGTGTAGTCTAATAACTGTAAGAATTGAGATTATATTCTATATAAAAATACAAATTCAGATTTGCTAGCTCTCTCATTTCCTACCCACACATTTATTCGGCAAGTAGTCATTTTAGCTAACAAAACATTTGCAACTTTGAACCTTAATAAATAAGCTTAAATTAAAATACACATTCAGTTATTTTAAAATTTAGGTTTAAATAGCATTTTGTATGGACATTATATATGATCATTAATTTCTCTAGAGATGAAGAGGTTTATTCTGAAATTAAATTAATCTTGCTTTGCAATTATTGTGTTTGATAATTTCAGATTTTATTAGAAATTTATTTTAATTTTAATTTTAATTTTTTCATATAATAATTTTTATTAAAGCAGCTATTTTGAAGGCAAAACCTGACTAAAAATGGTGCTTTCATACATAGTGTAGTATACGCCTACTGTACAAAATATCAATAAATAATGCATGAATGGCTTTGGAATAAAAGGTTCTTACCATTCATTAATTATTTACTTATTTGAACTTTTTATTTTTCATAAGGGAAATAAAATTAGAGACAGTACTATGCAACAGTAACTAAACAAGACTTTAGCAAGTACCTAGCCAATGTTTTTCAGAAGTACAACATTGTATTTTTTAATAAGTTACATTGCAATGATATCTGTGCCACCGGAATGTGTTATTTGATAGAGATTATTCTGCATACAGATTTGTTACAAAATATTATCAAGAAGAGATAGACTAGTCTCAAGTCCAGCAAGGTACAAGTATTTCTGTGTGGTTTTGGGGATATGCCACATGGCCAGCAGGGTGTGGAACTGTGACTTTTTCATTGCTCTGAAATTGCAGTGGGGCTTTTTCTGTTTCTTTACAGATTTTCAATTTATTTTTTATTTTAAATTCATGATATGTGTGTTATTTGAAAGATCAATTTACATACTAGTATGATCATACTTGCAAATGCAGTAATTATTTGTGGTTGTAATTGTGTAGTTGTAATCCATTGTTGTTTTGATTTAGAGAATTTGGGTCTGTGGAAGTGTCATAGCTTTGTGGTTATTTATCTCTGAGTACAGTGTATACAAGTAACATCTAGTTTTAGCTGATTTGCAGAAGCAGATGTATCACTCATTTCAATGTGGGGTCATCTAGTAAAGCTGTGATAGGGACACCAGTGCCTTCACAGGGTGTTATGATTTAGGATGGAACTTTTGCTGGGCTATACTTTCATGTGTAATAAACTATGTAAACGTGCTTATCTGATCACAGAATAAAGATTTTCAAATACCTTTCATATGTTTTTTTGGGAGCATTTTCTGTTCAGGTGATCTTGTCAATGATAGTGTGAATATTGATTTTTTTGAGAGTGTCATCATGATAAACCAAATCATAGAATCATTAAGATTGAAGAAGGCTTCTAAAATTACTGGGTCCAAGTGTTTACCTGGCACTGCCATATTCCTATGTGCCACATCTGTGCATTATATAAATGCCTTCAGGGGGGTCACACCACCACTGTCCTCTGCAGCCTGTGCCAGGGGTTGATAACCCTTTCTGCAGTGAAATTTTTTGCCATATCCAATCTAAACTGTTTCTGACAAAACTTGTGGCCGTATCTTCTCATCTGATCACTTGTTACCAGAGAAGAGACTGACCCCCACCTGGGAACACCCTCCTTTCAGGCAGTTGCAGTGAGTGACAAGGTCTCCCTGAGCCTCCTTTTCTCCAGGCTAAACACCCCCTGCTCCCTCAGCTGCTCCTCACAGGGCTTATGTCCGGACCCTTCACCAGCTCTGTTGGCCTTCCCTGGACATGCTCCAGCACACCAACTTTTTTGAACCATAATTTTAAGAGGAATGATCTTTACTTACTAAGATTCCTCTCCTGTAATATGGGGCAACCTATTAATTGTGCATTGTTTGATGTATTAATCTTAACTGATTAGCTTCATTTTACTTTTTGAAAAAAATCAGTAGCCAACACTTTTGTTCTCATTTGTTAGTTCAGGAATCAAAAATACGATTGCAATTTTTAAATATTTTTAAAGAAATTAACTCACTATCATTTAAAAATATTTAATACCTATTTAAAAATAGTAAAATTGTCATTTGACTTATTATGTGTACACGTAGGTAAACTATCACCTAGATAATCTTAATGCATTTTAATGTTTAAATTGTATTCTTTATAATATATATCATAGAGTATTAGACTTGTGTCAGTATAAGTAGGTATATGTATGTGTTTAGTGTTAGACTAAATTGCTAATACTCTGTTGAGTTTTCAAATGAATCACTACTTAAAGGACTTTACAATTAGTTGGTGTGATAAACACTTCCTTACTCATATGATGAAATGCATATTTAAATGAAATTACCCTTTATTTACTGTGCATTGAGCTGGAAGATACTAACTTGAATTCATCAGGATTCAAATAAAAATTTGATGTGCTTTCTGCTTAACTACTTTAGTACTGTTCTAATAATGCACATTGCTGCTTCAGGTAATAAGAAAATAGATATGACAAAGACTTTGTTATGCAAATTAGCACAGGATTGTAACCTTTGAAAATACAAAGATCTTTGGAATGATATATGTCCCTTTTGATCAAAAACTTTTAAAAGTTTAATAATTCTGTTAAAACAAAGTAAAACTGTGGGTAATTGTCTTCTTTTCCCTGAAATGAACAAATTATAACATCAAAAAACCTGAGAGTGAGGTATGTAGTAGGTCATTTACTGCTGCAGGCATTTTCTCTCCCTTCAGGATGTGCTTGTTTAGTTTCTCACTTTGTGCCTGTGGCACTCTGTGGTGAAATTCAGACATGTTCTTCCCCTTCAAGGAATCTCTAGGGTGGTAGATAACTTATACAAAATTAATAAATAGTGTTGCTTTTTCTTTATTTTTACCCATCCCAGGCAATTCGTTTCCCTCTTGAGAAGAGTTCAGTTGCGCAAGACATGTTTATTAAAAAAATGTGTGCTTTTGCATAGAGTTAAACAGAGAAATTAGACATAATAGGTAGATATATGTCATTAAGAAAATGGAATTACTCAGTTTTCAGTGATTCCTTCAGAGAAAAAAATGGAATGCTGAAAATCCCTTATATGTTGATTAATCTTAATAAACCTAAAATTTTTAAACATGTCAAGGTGTTTAATAGTTCAAGATGTTAATAGTTTGGTGGGTTGTTTTTAATTCTGGCCTTGTAAATTTAGTTTTCTTTCATCTCAGCAACATTCAAGGAGCAAATCTGTTTTGAGGCTATTCAGCTGGATGATTATTTTTGGGGAAGACCAGCTGTACCATCTTGCGTATTCACAACCATTTGTTCTAGCATATTGCGGAACTAATCCTCTTAGGAGAAGGAGAGATTGGCACAGATAGCTTAACCTGTTATATTGTGTGCTACATTGCAGCCTCCGTCTCTGTCATGCCAAAGGCACTGAGACTTCAGATTGCTTTGGAGGGTAAACAGATAATGAAGCTTAGGTGTAAATATATGCTGGTATATGAGGGAAAACAAGTTGAATTTCTTTTCCCGCCCCCTTTTTTTTTTTTTTTTTCCTTTTTTTTTTTTTTCTTCTTGGTAGTTGTTGATTTTAATTGTCCTTTTAGCCACGAAAGACAAGAGTTGCACTTAATAGTGTCATGGTCTTATACAGTTACTTGCTTCTAAGTACTTAAAAGAATCTTAAAAAAAAAAGTGACTGTATTAAATATTATCATTTATTGTAAAGTTTTCCTCCTGGGGTTACCCGCTGCCATTTTAAGCTTTCCTTAAGAGCAGATATACTTAGCTAGTAAGTAAATATTCTTTTTTTCTAAAAATAATTTGAAAAACACAGGCAGAAAATATTCATGGTGCTTCAGTGCACAGGTGATTGAGTTTCTGCTGACCCTCGATAGATGAGCCTGTGCTTTGAATCCCAACTCTTCCTCCAGTGTGAGAGTAATGTGATTGAGTCTTCTGGAATGAGTTCCTGAATGCTGATAACAGGAGGCTTTTCCACGAAGTGCAGAAGCTACTCATGTGGAATGTGCACCTTCCACATCACACATGATTGAGATCAGATACTGGATTTTCAAGCCTTGACAGCCCTTGTTCATGAACAGTGATATTTAAACTGAATTTAGGACTATGTGAGTGCTAATATTCAACTGATACCAGCTGACGATAAAAATAAATGATTCCAAGATTCCATTTTAATGCTACAATGTTATTATTGTCAAATACTGAAAACAGTTATTGCTACAATTGATTTTAAAAAGCATTTGTTAATTAATACCCCACATTGCATCAAACAATTGCTGTCTTTGATTATGTAAATGTTAGAAGAATGTAATAATTTTGTTCTTTTTTGTTAATGTTGCCAATTTTTGTTTTATTCGTTGTATTTGTATTCACTATGTTAGTCCAGTGTTTCTTTTGCTTTATTTTGAAACCTTTCTTAAAATAACACAATACAGATATTTTTGATTCAGATTAGCCCCCCCATCCCATATTATATGTTCACCTTCTCCACATATGTTGTCTTGTGAGATTTTTGGTACATTTAATGTATTTTTTGAAAAGTAGTTTCATGCAGGTATGAAACATTTCAGGACAGGAGAATAGGAGAAGTTTTAAATGAAAAGTATGTACAGCTGACTGAGCTGTTCAAATACCTTCCATCTTAGATAAATAAGAAATGCTTTAATATTTTTCTGGTGGAAATGAAGGTCTTTCTTCTAGACTTATTTACAGAAAAATATTTGGGGGAGTTTGTTTAGGATTTGACAAGAACTCCAATAGAAAATCTTCTATAAATACCAAAGACAGTCATAGTAAATATTTGCTACTCTGACTTCTTACCAATTCCATTTCTCTTTCAAGTGCTTGTGTTTCTCTTTGAGAGTTTATTTTAAAATGTTCTCAACTCTATTTTTTACTTTACTTCCTAAAGGTAGTAATTTTGTGGTGTGATCATTTTACATTTGCAGGTAGGCTAGTACTTCTTCTGCAGCAATTTTTTTCTCTAATTTCCTTTTTTTCAATTTTAGAGCATTGCTTTCTTACGTGCCTCTGTATGTGTATATGTATGCAGGTATATACATGTGTATGTAAAGAAAGGTACAGTGCATCCTAATTGTGTGGTTGGTTGTAACTTTTCAGTTTTATAAATTATAATCTTAGATGTGGAACATTGAGGAAAAATAGTCGTTAATTTTGGATTTATTAACAATTAATGAATAGTCTTTTGGGTATAGAAGCTGCATGCGACTTCTGTTTGCTGTTTTCTTTGAGCCCAGTAATTTGTGATATATTATACAGGAGGTGTATTGACTATTTCTCAAAGCTAATAATATTTCAAATGTCAAACAGGTTAACTTGCTTTGTAATTTAATTTGATATAGCCTTTGTATGTTGTGTTTTATCCTCTGGACGTCCTTATTGAGTAACTTTTAAGTAGTGAACTCATAGAACTTGTAGAAATAGATAGTAATTCTGTAAAACCTAAGATTCTTAGGAATGAGAGTTGACAGTCTTATAAAAGCTTTATAGAATCTGAACAAATATTTTTGCCGTACTATGTCCTCAGTTAAATGAAATCTGTATGTTTGTCCTATATAACAGAGTACTAGATCAGTGTCAAAATTATATTTACTCTGGTGACATTCAGGATCTATATCTGTTGAGATAAGACTCATAAGTCTGGGGTTTTTCATGCAGTATGACCACAGGAAAAAAAAAAAAATAGAAGGCAGCAGTTACCATTTTACAAGTATCTTGGTAGTCACTAGACATTTATGCTAATAGTGACATTGAATTGTACTCCTTTTAGGTCTTTTTTATGAAGCTGGTGTTGAGGCACAGCCGTATATGCTGGTTTTAGCAGTAGGCCTGTTTATAATCTTGCTTTTATCAAACTTTTTACTTGTAAAAGGTGTGTAGTCTGTCATCCATGGGGAGTGGATCCCTGCAGATTGGTGCAGGTGAGAGCTCTTTCTGGAGAAATTAAACTAGTAATGCATACTACTCTGTTTGGTAATATTAAAATCCAGTTCAGCAACAGATTAAATGGGAAATTTTTCTTGCTGTTTTTAATTTTTTGAACTGGCAAGACAAGACTGTTCAAGCCTTCTAGGAAGGAATAAAAAGGAGACACCACTAAATTGGCTGTAAGAAATTTTGAGATGTGGAAAAAATGTTTATATGGTAGTTTATTTTGGTTTTTTAAAGTTTTGAAATGGACTTTTTGCTTGTTTCTTTTTTCCTCTCTATCTTGTCTTGCAATAATTGTGAAAGATTGAAGAATGGTGTGCCTCCAGGTATCATAAGTGCTTGGAAACTGATTAGGGTTCTCTGACAGACTTCACATCAGTCTCATGTACATTTTGTACATGCTGTGGGGCTGTTGAAAAATAACTTCATTTTATATATGTCAAATGTATTTTGTTTAGATAATTAGATTTAAAAGTAATGCCAAATATAATAGTGTAATGAATGTTCAGGTAGCAAAAGAGAGCGCTAGGAATTTTAAAGAACAATATGTAATCAACCTTTGCATATGTATCAGGATGTTCTGACACAGCGTTTTGTGTGTAAGCCTTTACTGAACTTTTTATGTAAATACTGTGTTTTTTCAGCTTCCTGACTAGTTTTGCATACGGTAAAAAAGTTTCAAGTGTATTTTGAATGATACAGCCTACCTTTCTGTGGAGGAGGGAAAGTCATTATCTTTGTAGAGTAATTAGTACAGTGTTTATCCACAATCTGAGCTTCTAATTAAATAGTATTTATTTTAACTAGAATATTTTGTCTCAAGGATGCATCAGTCTGCGGTACTACTGACTATTCTTATGAAATGGATTATATGATAGTAGCTTTTCAAACACTTCTCATTGTAGGCCTTTTCTCAGCCATTTTTTGAACTGCACTTATATCTTTATTGCTTGCGGTAGAACATGTTATTTGTCTGGGAAGTATCTCAGTGCTGCTTCTCTTTAAAAAACATGTATGTTTGTTTGTAAGCATTTATGAATGTCTATAAAGTCAGCATTTGGGTTTGAGAATGAAGTTGGACCATCACTGTTGCTGCCAGGAAGTGAGTGGCCAGTTTGTGGAGGTGTAGTGTCTCTTAATTTTGTTTCTGGACAAATAGTGGTTTAGTAGTAAGTGGTTTAGTAGTAAGTCCCCAAGTTTCTGCCTTCCATTCCCCCTAACCAGTTTCCTGACCTTTATTTTGTGTTCAAATATTTACATCCAGATGTACTAGCTTCCCTAGTACTCTTCTTTCATCTTCTTGCGAGTTTGTATTCAACAGCTTCATTCCATCTTGTGTTCCTTGGTGCACAGCAGCACACTGATCATGTAGCAGTATGATCTCCGTATTTGTCATTTACGTGTCCAGACATGCACATAAGAAGTGGAAACCTTCATCTGCATAGCAGGCACTTACTTCATTAAGTCTTTGTACATTTCAGCTGCTAAAATTTAAGACATGCCTGCTAAGAATCCGTATATTTTCAAAAGTTTGTAAGTTGGCCAAATTTGAGTAGTATCTTACGGGAATGGGAGGCCATTCCAGCCAGAATTTAAGCTCCTAATTAAAAAACACAGGTGCCGTAAAGTATATTACAGCAAAGTTTGCTAGATTTTTGTAAACAGGCAAACTGAACTGTTCTGTTGTGATTTTCTCTTGAATATAGATTAATGGTTTACTGTGAAATTTTCTACAGAGTTCAGCCTGAGGCAAAACCAGCAGTAAAATCTAGCTTAAATTTGGTAAAGTTCTGAGTAAGTCAGAAGAAAGCAACTGGCATTTTGTGAGCCTTAAGTATAGGCAGATTAATTGATTTCCAGTCATCATTCAGTGCAGTACGAGGGTTTCTTAATCACCAGATTTGGAGACCAGAATCAAGAAATTCTACTTTTAACCATAAAAGTTCTGAGTGGGGTTCTCACTGTTAGTTTTTTGATCAGAAGCTTATATCAATATGTAACAAAATTGAACTACTTTTTATTTTCTGTTGTGCAGGTTCTGGATATAAAAAAATCTCTTCTGGAATTTGTTTATATATTTTCTTACTTTTTTTTTGTCCCAGGTACACGTATATCTTGATATTCTGTAGAGTGAGAATTGCTGAAACAGCCACAGGTCTGAGGATAGTAACTAATCATTAAAATGTGACATTAGGAGATGATCACTGAAGCTGGATTATTGAGTATGAGTTGAGAACCACTTCTTCTTTAGCTGTGCGGTACCTCATACGCTGTGGCTTACCATTTGGGACATAACATTATGCAGTGCGTTCACAAATTAATTGTGGTCCAGTTCTAGGATAATCTTAGCTGGGATCATGTGAGACAAGGTGTTTGGGTTCAGTTTGGACTTGCAACTCCTGACGCTTCCAGAATTTTATTTTGAAATAGTTCAGTGCTGACCTATTTAACCACAATTCCCAAAAGTGGATGTCTCATGTTGGAGAGGCAATTAAAGCTATTACATTAAGTGATTATGGTGTGCTAATGGCAGGGCATTACTTGCCTCTGGACCTCTCAAGTATAATGGCATTTACAAACTACCAGCAATCATATACTGAGTGCTGTATGGGTTCTTGCAGAGAGGGATGGTGAGGACATTGTGAAAAAGACCAGTAGGAAAGCAGACAGCTTTGTGTATAAGTCATAGCTATTGTGGATACACAGAGACAAAAAGAATCAGGTTGTCAATGAAGTTACTTCACAGGGGAAGGTCAGGCTGCTCAAATATAGAACAAGTTTAAAAAGTTTGAAACCAAGGAGTGTATTTTTCACTCATTAGAAAGTGTACAAATGGGCATGGCTGCTATCCCCTGTATGTGAGGAGAGTACAGGATCCTGTTTTGTTTGTGATAGCAATATAAAAGTAGAAGAAAGAGGAGATGATAGTGGAACGTGATGGAACAGCAGAGCCTAGGGAAAAGTCACTGGAGGAGGCCAAAAAATCCTTATGTTTCAAGGAGAATTTAATGCAGTGTGTCCACATGCAGAGTTAAAAGCTGTGCTTTTCTTATCATTGCGGACAGAAAGAACATTAAGAAGTGCAATCCTTGATTGACCAGTCAGCACTGAGAACTCTATCTTCTTAGATGACTTTGAGTGTTGCAGCCCAGTTGCTGGCATTGTTTGTTGGAAGGAACTGGAAGAATGCCAGAGCTCTGGAGGGAGAGGAAGGGAGTTAAGAGGGGCTGTGTCCTGTTGGCTGAGTGACGTGAGCAGACCCTTCAGACACTCGCAGACCCAGCAAGGAACTGTGTTTAGAAGCCTTTCCAGTACTTGGTACTGTGTTTTATGGATGAGTGTAGATGTTGAAACAACTTTTTGAACTAGCAGGGGTCATAGTCTGTAAAGACAGAATCTATTACTTGTTGTGGTGTGATCATTATTGGACTATCCAATAATTACTGTTACAGATACTGTAACAATGTTATATATTGTGCAGTAACAGGTCTAGGAAAATTAATCATCCTACACCAGCTTATCAAAAAATTGTGACGAGCCTAAAAATGACACTCCTGTCTCCTGGCATCCTGGTCAGTGTCTTAGTGTCAATATTATTTTTAATACAACAGTATTTTTAAAGAAAAACTGTGTGTGTTGGTGGGAGATAACTTTTTAATTATTATAATTTCCTTAAGTTTTTATTATTTTGTTGTAGTTTTTTGCATTTTCCTCTCTGTAAATATGTAGGAGTTTTTGCATTTTCCTCTCTGTAAATCTCAGAATCTACATGATCTGTAGTTTACCCCTGAGTAAAGTTATAGAGTCTGAACTATCTCATGGAAATGAACACTGAGTACTAATGATATCTGAAAAAGTGCAATTTTCCTTTTTTTTTTTTTTTAATATCTACTCTTTTTAAAGCAGAAACTGAAATTTCTGGAGCACATTATGAAAAACAAGATGGAAAAATAAAATTTTCCAGTGAACGTCTGGGGAAGGTCTTATGTCCTAGGTTATTAATCTTACAACCAGATAAGAATGATTATGAGTAATAGACTATGGTGTTGTTATATATTTAAGCAAACTGAGGCTCAGCTGTAAAAATGAACAGTGCAAAATAAGACTCTAGTCCTGCTTTATTTCATATCCAGCTACAGACTATTCACTTTATGAAATATTATGGTATGCATTTACAGTGCTTACTTTTGCATTGCAGTTCAACCGGCTCTATTTTAAGATATTCTCTGAAAATTCGTAGTAATTTCATTCTTTGTGAATGATAGATACTAATGATAAACTAATAAAACAGTTCTGAGTAACATTTATAGAATTAAGAGATATTTTTTCCCCTTAGGCTCAAAGAATTTGTCGTTTACAATGGTTTTACATTCACATTATTGAAAAACAGGTTTTATTGTAAGTAATTTGGGGATAGTTTTTCAGAAAGGAGTTACCAAAAAAATTAGTAGGATAGTGTGATCAGGACAAAACAAAACCCCAGACAAATAAATGGATACATTTCACGGCTATTTTATTGACTTGTTTTTGAGTGGTAAGAGCCTAACCTTTTATAGTTATCAATAGTGAGAAAAGGAAGCATGCTGATCTAATTTCTTTTGAATGCAAGGTTCATTGCAATATAACTGAAGCTTGCCCTCTTTTTGTTTTAACCATATCTTATATTACGAGTGATTATAGACCAGGGGTGCACAGATGGAACTTGCATCTATTCTTGTAAATGTGTGATGCACCAGTTCTGTGCAATATAAGCATTATTTTTATTTCCATATCTTCATAGTTTTATTTTAGGTCTTTGACTTGTGACCTCCTGTATCACCCACCACAGATGAAAAAAACACCTTCTAATAACTTCATTTGTTATATAACTTAGCATTAGTGTATATATGGTGGATGCTAATATCAAATATTACAAGTTTTGAGGAATTTTTTTTGGCTATTAAAGTCCATAGCCCTAATGTGTAAGCGTATGCAAACTTCTGCTTTCCTTGTATTTCTTCAAGCACTGTGAGAATACTCCTTCCTGAGAAAAACATTGGACCATGCAGAAACCTTCACTTTTCAAACCCTATGCTTTTCTAGCATGTCACATGTGCCATGCACACAGACCTTTAAAGCTTTGTTTGCCACAGCAGCAGGCAGAAATCTTACAAAGAACTAAAAGAGGAACAAATTTGCAGCAATTGAATGACTCTGGAGGTTTTTCTCATTTGTTTACTAAAAATTTGCTATTTGTGTTACTTTTGTCAATGAACTATTTAGAGAGAAAAACTTCTCTTTTACCTGTTTTATTTGTAAGTTGTTCATTTGAATTTTAGATTGTAAGGTTAAGAAATCTAATTTCAGTTTCTATGAGAAATGTTTTCAAAAAATGTTGTCAGTCTGGTATGTAGTATCTCTTGTGTTTGGTTTACAATTGTTTTTTACTTAATTTACCTTCCAAGTTGGTTAAAAGCCTGTTCATGTGCCATGAGTTTCAGTGCCCTCCTCTTAATGCAAAGGAGAGATTGAAGGGTAAAAGTCACTAGTGAGGGACAGTGTTGAACAAAAACCTGTAAGTATGATTATGGAAATAAGCCATTGTTCACAAGTATATGTTGTATTTGTTACTTGCAAGGACATATGGATCTGGAGACTCAATTCTCTCAGAATGCATACATATATGTGTGTGTGTATATATATATATATATATATATATGGTGTTTTTTTCCCCTTGTTTATGCATGAGGACCTGGTGATGAGTGTTCCCAAGTGTCAGTGTCCTGCATGATCCTACCTTCCTTTAAGTGAAGGGCTGAAGTTGTTACTGGAATTCCAGATCCTGACAAGTCATGTTGCCATACGGTATTTAATCTCTCTCATCTTTTCTCAAGTATCTCCTTATCATTTTTAGATCTTGAATGCCTGTCTCTGTAGATTGTTAAACTTGTGATGTCAGTTTGTGCTCAATTTATTCCTGCATAATACATGCCTGTAATAACCATGGGGTTTCTGCTAAGGTGTACCATGTGTGGTACTTTGTCCTTTAGTTTATATGAGTATTTTAGTAAAAATTATTAATCCTTTCCTGAAGTTAAAATGTATAGACAAAGTGAGCTAAGGAATTTGTTTAACACTGGAGAAGTAGCAAAGTTGAAAGTAGATTTCAAATAATTTTGCTCTGTTTAGTTTACTTAACCCAAGTTCCCTCTCCAAATGCTGGGATTTTATGTTTGCAAAATGTCACTGGTTTTAACCTGCCTGTTGTGCAGAGATGAAGACTGTCAACCTAAGTGATAGACAAGGCTGCTTTAGCTGTGTTTTTATCAGAAACTCCCTCCTGGATATCAGAGTTTATCTCCTAGATTTGCCTCTATCTCCTTGTGCTATTGATTTATGGGTTAATAGATATTCTAATCTAGTCATATTAATTATTTTATATAACTGAAGTATAAATTTCTTAATTTATAATGTTCTACCACTGTTCCTATGATTTGTAATTGCCTTTTGGAATTTTTTTAAACCCAGGCTATTCACATTGACAGGCTTTGCCCACAAGGTCAAATGCAGACATTTAGTTTTTGTTTAGAAATAAGCTTTACTAAACTTTAGTGTTGAACTGAAAAATGACGTCTTTGTGTGGGATTAACCTTCCCTCTCGGAGCTGTCGCTGTCCCTGTAGCCTGGGACTGTTCATTGCTGTGGCGCTCTCCTGATTTTTCCCTTGAGGAGGGTAGGTTGAGTTGTTCTTCTGTTGATCATTTTGTGTCTGGAGGCCTTTCCCACTCCCCTCAATTTTGTTTTACTGCTGAATGGGACTATGGTAATGCTTGCGCTTTGTCCCTCTCTCATTGTCTTTCTGACTAACGGATAGAAATGTCAGGCATAGAGAACAGCCCCAAACTGTGACCTCTGTAACATTCCCCTTCAGCTGATTGACGTTCAGGCAGCTGCTGAGAGAAATCCCCACCATTCAAAGGTTGGTGTACTTGCTGAACGAGTTCCCTAGTGTCAATCCTGTTAGCCCAATTGCCACATTCTGGGAATGGTGGCCTTTAAATGCTAGATTAAAGATTCCGCACCTGCCAGTGATATGGTGCTTCCCCCTTCCCTCCTCAACTGTGTCACCTTGAATACTTCCAGGGCTTTGCGGCCCAATTACAAAGGCAGCTTTTGTCCCGTTAGGATTCCCAAAATGCTTTGTACCACTACGCTTTTTGCTTCAGGTTTTGTTTTCATGGTGGGTTGTGTGTTTGTTGTTGTAAACCCAGCTAAGCTCGAGTGTGGTAAGTTTTATTATTTTTGAAAATGTTAGCCTTTGACACTTTGCTTAGAAAATTAAACAGGAGCATCAAATTTGTATTAAAATAAATATGGATTATTTCTCTCAGTGCAAATATGCCAGGAAAAAACAAAACAGAAAAAGTCTTAGTACTGAAAAGGATGAAGAGTGTATGCATTGCTCAAATCTTTACTGTATCAAAATAGTTTTATTGCAGTTTGAAGAATTGCAAACTTTATCAGGAGAAGGTTAAAATAATTTATTATTAGTATTAGTATTATTAATATTAGTATTATTTAATCTTGATCTTATATCAGCACTGTAAAACTTCATTTTGAACACCTGTTTTTATTGACATTTTCACTATTATGATGTAGAATTTATAGAAGTAGCTAAAGGACCCTACCTTTTCTGCATCTTTCCCCTTGGAGCCCATGGTTAGAACAGAGCATTCAATGCTAAGAAAAAGCCTGAGAGAGAACTTTGAAAATTCTTCTCAAAAGTGGTAGTGTGTCAGGAACATTGCCTTAATTTGCTTTTATGCACTGGTTACAAAGGTTTCAGTGTGGCTGACTTGACTGTGGGCATGGCAGTGGTACTTCATCATAAATGTAGGTTATTGCCTATCTGGCCTAAGGATTTTCTGATTTTGTATACTGATCATGTTTCCAGTTACTGTAAAATGGCATAGCATGTTGTCAATTCTTTGTACAAAATTAAACATAATATTGCACTTTTCCATTTCCACTAAGAAATGTTAAATGTTTTTTCTTTTAAAATCTCGTAAGTGTTGCTGAGGTGGAAAATTTTATGTAATTATCTGTCAAACATTAGCACACCTGCAGTTCAACTACTCATATAAGTATCTATATTTAAGCTAAATAAATTAATTTTAGAATATTCATCCTGTCAATAAGTGAAAGAACAAACTTCTAGCTCAGCTAAGCGGTGTTTCAAGAGAAAGGCTGGCAGTAGATTTTTTTTTAGCAAAATAGGGGACTTTTGGGTTGCTTTACCAAGCACTGCAATATCTGCAGCATTTCTTCAGCAAACGTTAGAATGACTACCTTTGTTTTTCACTTGTGTTTAGTATATTTAATAAAAAAAGTGGCTCATTATAGCAAGACAAATTTTATTTCAGTGTATTATCTAGGATTTTCATGGCCAAGGAATGGCAGGCTGGACTTCATAGGATAGGTGTTAATCCCTCTGAAATCTCCAGAAAAGACTTGTTATTAAATGGAAAAAAAAGGACATATATCCATTCTTCTACATGACTTCTTGTTTTGTGTGTGGTGTTCCTGGGTTTATGAGGAGTAGTCTTTGATATTGCTTTTCTGATTGCCAATTAGTATTTTGAGAATCAAATATCAGGATAATATTAGAAAATGTGGGGAGCCTTTTTTTATGTCCCAGAAAATGCAGGTTTCATTGAGGTGAATAAAACTTCTATTTTATTAGAAAAGCTTTCAAGAATGAATCATGTTTGAAAATAGCTCAGACCAAAAATTTTCAATTAAGAATTGAAATAATTAAAGCCTTTCTATTTTTCAGGTAGCTGGTTCAGAATTATGTGAGGCTGATAGAGATACAGATAACATATTTCATCAATGAAAAGGTTGCTCTGAAAATAAGGTTCTTAGAAAGTTCTAACTTCTTTCGAAAAAGTCAGTGGCATTGAGAGGCTGTGTCTTGACTACTTCAACAATTGTTTAATCAGGTATATTAAGTTACAGATATCTCTGATGGCTACTGCTCATGTAGAATGAGATACACCTTTCTGGCTACCCCATTTTCCTCACTGTCACCATTCAAAGTGATTGTTCCAGAGACATTGGACCATGGTTTATCAAATTCAATTCTTTAATAGCTGGCTGGAAGTCACTTTATCATTTTGGGGTTTTTCTATATGGTTTGCATAAAATTAATTCTAGAGAGATGTGTGGACTCTTACGTGAAATGGAATGAAGTTAGAGCCAAAACAGATGAAAAGTTCAATAAAGTTTGTCAGAAATGCTGGAAAGTCAAACAGACAAAAGACTGTGTACACAGCACTGTCATTTGCATCTGGCTACAGTTCAAAGGAGAGACTCATCTTTTACATCCATTGTTTTTCCTTTTTAATATTATGTATAGTATTCAGGCATTTTGCTTTTTAAATAGTGATCTTACACCTTTAGCAAGATTCAGAGAAAATTTATTTTCACATTTTCAACTTCTTATGACTCTAACCTAAATTATAAAAATATAGGTGATGGTTGTCTTTTTTTTTTTCCTCAGTCTGCATATTTTATGTTTCCTTCCCATAAAGTTCTTTGTTTTCTTTTTGAGCTGAGATTATTTCTAATACTTAAAAAAGATTGAGTTTTTAAAAATCATTTAGAAGGAAAATATGTTTGCAGTCCCTAAAAATACATAATAATATTTTTAGAGCAGATTACTTACAATAGTTTGGACTTAAACTACCACTCTTGCAAATCTAATAACCAGACTAAAGGAATTACCGTAATCAAACATATAGTATCCCTTTAAGTTCCTTTAGTACAGGACTTTGTAATTCAGTTTTTGTATTCCGCCTAGAGGATAAGCTAGATCAGCAGTTGCCATCCTTTGCATTTCGTTCACTTGGTGATATACGCTTCTATGGCTTAAAAACTACTGCAAAAATTGCTACTCTGTTCTGTTCCTGGACATCAACTACTGATTTTACAGCCAATTTACTGTGCAAAAATGGCTCATCTCATAGATTCAGAAATTCTGAACAGTAGAATGTGTCTGCCTAAAGCCAGAGTTTAGTTGAGCTGATCTGTGGAAATCTCCAAACCTCAACCCAAATGTTGTTAGAGAAATGCTGTAATCAGCAGCCATTTTCATGGAAAAATACTGCTCACTGTGAATAAAGAAAGTTATGTTTTGTTTAAAGTCTGCATAAACAAAGACTAGTAAATATATTGGATGATTAGGAGCTTTATTCTTCAGGCTTAACAAGTCTGTTTTCCTTTTCTGTAGCTATTTATAATAAATTCCAAACTGAATTTAAAGAATAGTTTGATGCAGCTTGTCTAAGAAAATGAAAAGCCTGAATCTGCCAGTTTTGTAGGAATTTGGGTAAGGCATGGAGCAGAAATGAGGGAGAGTCCAAAACTAAGGACTAAAATACTATTCTTCCTCTGTCTTCTACTCCTATTATTTACTGGATTGTTAGTTAGATAATAAAAATAATATTGATTGCACGTAAAAATATTTTGACTTGGAAATGTAGTAGATGAGAAAGGCAAAAAGATGTATGTACTAGTGATTTTGAAAATTATTATAGAAGTCCTAGGAGAAAACTACCTGCATAAACTTTGCATTGATGATAATTTTCAACTGTTCTCAAAAGACTTGGCAAAACAGGAGTGTTGGCAAAACATCTGTGCTTTGATGGTTGTGGATGCTCTTGATGTTCTCACTTTTCAAGAGAAGGAGTGGATACAAGTTCAAAGAAGACAGAACTAAGCTTGTTCCAGCACGTAAGCTTAACTTTTAACTGATTAGCCACAGTGTGTTCAGAATTGTGTGTGTTTGGGTTTCTAATTAACTGTTGAATATGAATATGATCTTATAGATAAATGAACAATGATTTTACAATCACACATCATATTCAAGTATCTTCTCATGAAACCTGTGAAAGGAAGAAATAGAAGTAGCTTCTAATTAGTAAATTTTAAAAAACCTCTGTTAAAGCAAAGTGTATTAAATAGCAAAGGAAAGAAAATTAAATATGTAATAGCAGCAAAGTGGTTTTTCATTGGTGATTCGAAGGACAAAAAAGAAATGGGAAAAACTAGCTTTTCTGTGAGGCGGTGAATAAAGGAATAAATTCACATCTGACCAACAGACAGAGGCCAGTGGTATCCGCTTTAATAAGGTGAAGTATGAGGCCTACGCTTGGTCACAACGATCCATGCGGAGCTGTGGGCTGGGACCAAAATGCCTAGAAAGCTGCCCAGTAGAAAAGAGCCTGAGGGTGCAGATCAACAGTGGCTGAACATGCGCCAGCAGTCTGAGCAAGTGGCCAAGAGAGCTGGTAACATCCTGGCTTGTACCAGGAATAGTGTGTCCAGCATGGCTGGGCAGGGATTGTCCCTCTGTCATCGGCACTGGAGAGACTGCACCTCAAATCCTGCCTTCCATTTTGGACCCCTCATCACAAGAAAGACATTTAAGTGCTGAACAAGTCCAGAGGAGGGAAATGGAGCTGGACAACTATCTGGAGCATAAATCTGATGAGGGGTGACTGAGAGAGCTGGGGTTGTTTAGCCTGAAGAAAAGAAGGTTCAGGAGGCACCTTACTACTCTCTCCAGCTGCCTTGAGAGGAGGTTGTAGCCAGGTGGAGGGTTGGCATTTCTCCCAGATAACAAGCAATAGGAGGAAAGGTGTCATGGTTTGACGCTGGCACAAGGCCAGTGCCCCCGTGAAGATATACTGTCCCTGGTGCTTGTTGTGAGATGTGACCAAAAACAGAGCAAAACAGTTTCTAATTTAGAAGCAAAAGGAAAGAAGAACTTTATTACTTATAATATGTAAAGACACACACAGAAGAGGATGAAAACTTTAAAAAACACTCCTCCTTCCCCCCCACCCAAGTTCTCAACACAGTACAACACAACTTAAAAATTCCAGTCAAGTTACCACTTTTTAGATAATTAATCCTCAGTCCATTACCACCCTTCTGATAATCAGTACTCAGTTCATCAAGGAGAGATAGGAGTCCTTCTTGCACCACATCGTGACCTCTTCTTCCATGTCCAGTGCTCTCACCACTGTGCATGGACCAGAGCTGCTTCTAGGGTTTCTCTTTTTTAAAGATGCTTTGGTTACTTCCAAAACGACAGCTTTTCAAATTTTGGGACGCCAGTCCCCCCCAATTTCACCCCCTGGGGCCGAGAGGCCTTGAGAACAGAGATCTTCCTCTCATCTCTGTTCACACTACTCTTCTACTGTCCACTCTTGGCTCCAAGCCAATGCCTCTCCCCAGATGCAGTCCCTGCATCACAGAAGAGAAATGAGTCCATCCATGGCTATACAAGAAAAGTCCAGCCAAAGGCCACTCCATCATCTCCTCCCACTTAGGATGCTTTTCAGCATTCTCTGACAATCTTCCACTTGCACGAACTTTCATCATCTCTGCTTAGTTTTCTCTATCTTCATTCTTCAGATTCAGGAGGATTAGCATTTATAAAGTTTCCATCATCTACAAAAAGGGTTAAAACCTTGGACTGTGCCTGCCCAAACTCCCACAGCAAGTTGCCGGCACCTCTCGAGCCTCCTCCTCTTCACTCCTTGGGCCGTGCTGCCCGGCTGCCGATATCAAATTTCAAGGTGGCACAGGCACAGTCGCGCTCTCTTTCTCTCTCTTTCTCTCTCTCTCTCTCCCTCTCTCTCTTTCTCTCTCTCTCTCTCTCTCTCTCTGGGAGGGAAGGAGGCTGCCTGATTCCTCTCCAGGTTCTTGCACTCTCTCCACCCTTCCATCCTGCAGGATCTTCCTCTCCCCTCTCTGCCCAAGGCTCCAGCCTACCTCGCCCAGCCCAGCTGGGCAGGGGAGATCCGCCCGTCCTCAGGGACCGGAACCAAGAGAGAGCTTTCCGGGGAGCCCTCTGCTTTTAACCCCCTGTGTTCTCACAGGCGGATCCTTGTCTTCAGTGGCCACACCAGGTGCCAATATGCAAACCTGAGCACTCATTGGTTTGACTACTGAATCCCAAAAAAACTCATTTCCTTTTCAAACCACAACAAGAGGAAATGGTTCAAGTGTAGATATTAGGAAGAATTTCTTGGCCAGAACAATTACCAAGTGCTAACACAGGCTGCCTATGACAGTCACCATCACTGATGGTGAGGGATTTAAAAGATGTGTAGATGTGTTGCTCTGGGATACAGTTTAGCAGTGGGCTTGGCAGTGCTGGGTTGACAGTTGCACTCAGTAATCTTGCAGGTCTTTTCCAACCTAAATGATTCTGTGATTCTATAAATGTAGTTAAAAGCCAAGTCTTTACAGTATTTTTAGGAAGACCTAAAACAGGAATATGTAACTATAGGGAATAGGAATAATTATTCCTTTTTTCACACAATTTGGTAAGCAATAAATGAAGGGGAGAGATCTGGTAGGTAAGATTTGGAAATTCTGTTGTGTATGGTGAGAGAGAAACTGAGGAAATAAGAAACAATAGAGGGGGGAAAAATAACATGTTTTCAGTGAGTATTTTAATACTGAATCATGGGTCTGGGCAGTGTCTGTATTTGGTGGGAATGTACCATGCAATGGGAGCTTTCCAGAGATGCAATTTTAGGTATGGGTTCAAAGCATTATTGGTATACATGGCAAGATGCAAATGGGACAGGAAGTTTAGTGTGGGAGGAAAAATCTAGACCTGTCAAATAATTTAAGGATCAGACTGAAGAGGTCTGTAGATTGACAGGTGCGGATAGTTGCCGCTCTGCCACGAGCAAAGCTGGTGATGGTCTTCTGTGTTTGGACTAGCAGAGTTATACAGAGCATCTGACTAGGTCAGCCTGGGTAGAACTGCTGCAGATGTGCCTTTTGAGGTATCCTTTCCCCAGTACATCAGCCTGCAGTTGCATTTGCAGTTGCATTCTGCCAGAGACTGGGTTCTGAGGCCAGGGAATCCAAACTGATGCTGTGGATGCAGTTGTATATTTTATGTTCTAAGTTAACTCCCAAGTCTGCATATCAGATGATATTTGTAAGATAATTGAGCAACTCCACCAGGAGACATAGGGAAAGGAGTTAAAAAAAAAAAAAAAAAAAAAAAAAAAAAAAAAAAAAAAAAAAGGTATTACTAGTTAACCTTTAAATCAACACTTCTGCAGTGTTTTGAGATGACTTTGGATGTCTGCCTCACAACAGATTGTGCAATAGAAGAATGAAAGCAGTTGTTGATGCTTCTGGAAAAGACTCCCTTTTTTTGCATGTTGAAACATGATTGCTAAAAGCAGCATAAGTTATTTTATGAGAACAGAGTAGCAGTTTGATTATTTGGAAATATCAATGTTCCCCTCAATTATAAAATGTAATGGGTAACTGATAATACTAGTGATCAGAAATACTGTTTTTCTTATAAGGGGCTCTAAGCTTGTTAAGTAAAATCCAGTGACTGCAAGACTATTTACTAATAACATAATAATGTCATAATTAAAATGGGTATCTTGAGAAAAATATCAAAAAGCAAATATTATATATTCTTACTTTGCTTATGTGGGAATACTGTAGTTTCCCTGTTAGGGTGAGGTTTTAATAACAATTGAGTAATCTTACAAAAAACAAGGTTTCTGATACTTAGGAAATTGAGCCACATGTGGTAATGAACTTGGAAAAGTTTAAGTGTCCCCCACCGAATTAGTAATTTTATCAATAAAATCATGTATTTTTCAAACTCTGTAAAGCTTTGCTTCGTCTGCATGCTTTTTTGAATGCTCTTTTCCCAGTCTTTCATTGTCTGGTGACTTTAGTGTTTTCCCTCACCTTGTTTGTCTTTTATTGTCTCTTGATGAAAACATTTTGCCCTTACCTGATCTTGAAGGGAGATCTGTGGCTGGATCGCAGGAGGTGAACTGTGTGTGCAATCCTGTGCTGAATGGGGGCCTAGGAAAGGAATTTTTGACAAAAGTGATTACAAAGGATGATTCTCTCATAGTATCATCAGAAGTAACAGTGTTGGAAAGAAATAAAAATGCTTTTATTTTTTTCAAGTGTCAACATTGTGTCAATTCATATTTTTTAATTTTTTTCCCAATATAAATGGGTAAGTACATTGTTCCTGCATCTTCTAGTCCTGGTATCTGGCTTTAGGGATTGTTTGTGTGACGCTTCTTAACGTTCTCATAGTTAGTGTTTGTGATGGTCATTTCTTGGTTCTATTGAGATATTCTTTTGATTTATGTTACTTACTTTTCTTTGTATCTTTGCATTAAGTGTAGTTATAAGACTGGACATTTCTTAGGAAGTTTAGTTTTTAGAGAACAGAGGATACGGCACTGGAGCTTGAACTGTGTCCTGCTCATTTGTAAAATTGTACATTTCTTTCAACATTTTTGTATGTGCTGTTACATTGGAAAAGTAACAGGTTTTGTGTTCAGAATCGGTGAAGAACCACAATCACAGGACACCTGTGTATCTAAGAAGAGCGGATGGGACTTTTTCTGTGGACATACATTTAGAATGGTTTATGGCACTTGACATACAAATTAGAGCTGAAACATAATACTTTTCCAGGTGGCAATTCTTTTTACCTTGATACTCTCTCTAAGAGTATCTAGTACCTATTCTTTCTTTTCTCCATCTACCATGAACATTTGCATCCCTTTACACAGTTTCTAACTGATGGTGAGTTGTGCTCACAGATCAAAATAAGCAGCCCAAGCTAGAACTCAAATGAGACCCTCAGCTGAATGTAGTGCAAAGACAGAAACTTATCTCCAGATAAATATCCTGTTCAGCAGAGGTGGCAAATGGGTGAATGTCTGGCCTCAAAATCAGTTTATGGCTCTGAAAGCGTTAACCCCACACAGCCTCTGGAAATTTTATCAGGTTGTTACTATATCAGTTGAGTTTCCATAGTTATAATATTATAGCGTATTTTAAAGTTACACAGCTAGGCTCCAGAAAGTTCTGCATGGAATCTCATGCTGGTCTGATTCAATTTTATGTAACAAGCAGCTTAACTTCAAGAAGTCACTCTCTTTTGATTTATAAGTAGCAGGGTAGTACTTTCATTTAAAAATCTCAGTTTTATCAGGTTGCAACTTCACTGCTAGTATTTGTATTATGTATGAAAGTTCAGTGACATTTTTGACAAAGCGTATTTTCAATTGCTTCAGTTCTCTTTTGTGAGAAGTAGAGTAATATTTGTCCTACTTTTGGATACTTCTCAGTAATATTCATTTAATAGTGAAAAATAATTACAAAATATCTGGTGTAGAAAACTAAATTCTAGAGATGCTTATGTGGGCCAGGAATGTGTATTTCTGAAGTGATTTTTATTAATATTTTACAGTCACTAGTTTTAGGAACTAAATCATCACTGATTTTGTTTGTAGTACTCCTAATGATATCCATGTAGATGCATTGCTTAATATTTAAAAAACACCACAAAGGACTGATCCCAGAAATGTGCACTATCAGTGGATGCAGTGAGAGGTACACAAATTATCCTTGGAAGGTTTACGCAAGGTTTACCTGAGACCGTGGGATCACGTTTCTGCTTGCATTTTAAATTAGCAGCTTGTAACAGTGGAGATGAAGAGACACCATCTCTCTTCTCCCTCTCTCTAGCAGCATCTTCTTCTCAGGCTCTTGCACTGTATCAGATGACTTTGTTCATGTGTGATGGGTGCTAAAACATGCACAAAGGGGAGCATAGAGCCAGGAATAGGAATAGAAATTGCATCTGTTTTGACATCTGCATGGCTGCTGTTGTGAAAACTTAGGCTCTTCAGAATAGTTACCCAATGAGAATCACCTTCCAGATACTCAGTTCTTCCATCATTGACTGTAAAGGGAACGGTGGGCTGGGCTTCCCTGAATAGCTCCCTTGGTAAGTTTTTAAGTGTTGAATGATTGTGAAGACTGAATTGTCTTTAATTATGCCTTTCTGTGGTCATTCCAGATCTGAAAAAGCAATCAAGGGTCTTGTGCAGTTCTTTTCCAGACTGCACTTGTTAAGAGAAGAGGTTTTCAGTCTCCATCAGCACATACCTCTATATGTAAAAATTTCTCATGGGCAGAATATATTTGGTATCCATCTGGTGCATCTGATTTTTTTTCTGTGTACACTTCCTCTTTTTTTTTTTTTTTTTTTTTTCTTTTTTTTTTTCTTTTTTTTTTTTTCTTTTTTTTTTTTTTTTGAATATACACTAATACAGACAATAACAACTGAAAAACTCTAAAAACTGAAAAGCCAAATCCCCCAAAAAAGTAAAAGTGCCTATTAGACCCACTTAAAAATACATGAAGTGCACCTCTGTCCAGAAAATGTGTGTCCACTTGTCATAAGGATTTACTTACTATGATGCCAAGATCTGTTTAGATACATCGGTAACTTTATAAATACAGGTTTCTCATTGGAGAATTACCTGCAGTATTATTATAGGGAAGTGATGGAAAGAATCACACAACAGAAATTTGCGTTGACTGTATACATGGATCTGATTACTTTATATACACAGTATTTGTGAAATATTACTTGAAGTAATTTTTGTACTTAGGTGAGCATACGACTGAAGTTTGTTGTAATCAGGAGATATATGAGAAAGGTAAAATTACCTGACTGTTGCAGTGCAGTGAGGGTGGGTGTCAAAAGGACAGTACCTCAGGAGATTCCACGGGGCCCACTTCCTCAGCTTTTCTGGGTCCCTCCGGATGGCATCCCATCCTTCAGGAGAGTCATCTTGGTGTCATCTGTAAATGTGCTTAAAGTGCATTTAATCACTTAATCTATGCCATTAACGAAGGCATTAAACAACAGTGGTCCCAGTAAGACCTCTGAAAGTCACCACTTTTCACTGATGTCCATCAGGACTGAGTCATTGATTATGTTCCTCTGGTTGTGACCGTCCAGCCACTCTCATCCATCTAACTGTTCTCTCATCAAATCTGGTTCTCTGCAATTTAGAGAGAAGGATGTTTTTGGGGGACTGTGACAAAATTACAGAATTCCAGATAAATGACATCTGTAGCCCTTCCCTTGTACTCTGGTGCAGTCACCCCATCATAGAAGCCCACTAGTTTGGTCAAACAGGATTTTCTCTTGCTGAAACTGTGCTGGCTCTCTCCAATCTCCTCCATGTGCCTTAAGACAGCTGGTAGGATCTGTTCTATGATCTTCCCAGAAAGAGAGGTGAGGCTGACTCGTTGGGAGTTCCCAGGGTTCTTCTTTCTACCCTTTTTAAGTTGGGCGTAGTGATCCTCCTTTTCCAGTCACCTGGGAGCTCCTCTGACTGACATGAATTTTCAGGTATCATGGAGAGTGGATATAGTGACTTGCAGATCAGCTCTCAGCTTGATCTTTAAACTCTGGTTTTACTTCTAGACCATCTCATTTGTCTTTAATCCCTCTTTCTTTTGTTTCTTTGTTTACCTTGATCATTCTTACTTTGTCTTATTTAATGATACTTTCTCTGTGGATCTCAGCAAAAATTTGGGTGTTGATTTTGTAGGAGACAGAACTTCTGATGTGTTCTACAGCAGCATTGATTCTTGTGGGGCTTGCTAAAATGTCCATATAGATGTCCATAAAATGTCTTCTATAGAAGGGTGTTGGAAGAACACAGTCCAGAAGAATTTGTGACTATTTGAAAAACATCTGTATATTTATGTGCGCTTTCTCTTAGCTGTGAGATAATCCTTGCTTCTGGTTATCCTTTCATCGAGAGTAACTGAACACCCTTATCTAACTGCTGTTCGTCAGTGATTGCAGCCTGTCCTGTACCAGATTGCTTTCTAATGCTCAGGCAAACCTACCTTAACTTTGCAGGAGGTTTATGTTGGATTATGAGGGCACTTCATGAGCCATCTTTTTGCCTCCTTTTCTGGCCTGGGAAAATATATTCGCACCTCCTATACTTCAGACATTCAATTATTTAATTATTTAATAAAGCCTTACAGACTTGTCTGGAAGAGCAGGCAATGCACCCTTCTATTGCTTTGAGGCCAGTATGGGGCCAACCAGAACTGGGAGAGTTTAATGGCACCAGCTTACAGATAGACTGCATGTTTTACTTGCACACAACACTTTTGGTCTGTTGTGTTCAGCAGATAAGCTAGAGGAGCTCTGAACTTAGGCAATTTCATCATTCCTGTGTTTTTACACCAAGATTAAAATATCAAATTCTACTGTCAAATTTAGAACAGAAAAAGGTAAACTTTAAATGTGAGAGCATGAGTTTTTTTCATTTGAAAGCTGTTGTAAAAAAATTCTAGTGCAGCGTAAGTGAAGCATGAGGTTATACTTTCAATTGAATTTAGATTTATTTTGTTAATCTAGACTTGTATTTCCTAGAATTTAAAATGTTTTAATGATAGAAAGTGTGAAAATATACACAGAACATTTAAAACTAAAGGGTGTTCTCAGAAAACAAACAAACGGCATCAAAAACTACAACAAAAAAGGAAACAACCACCAAAGCCCTCACTAAAATGAATATCCATTCAGAAGCTTCTAACTCAGACAAGTTTCAGTGTAGGATGTGCATATACTCAGAAATTCAGCTTTGCACTCAAAGGTACTCTAAACATTGTTTTTGAGCAGAAAAAGTCTTAACAAAATACCGCAATAGATAGTGTTGCTGCACCACACCAAGAAGTAGAATAAATTAAAATTCTCCTCACTGTGTCTTGGAGCCCCTTTCACCTGACTCATCAAATGAAAAATTCATCAATTAATCCTCTGACAATAACAATATATACACAAAAATCAATCTAGGATTGATTTTTTGAGCCCAAACGTGAAAACTAACCCCCGGCTTGCACATAATGTGAAATTTCTCTTTATTTCAACTTATTATTGAGTATAAAAGCTGAAGTGTTCATAGAATTATTTGTTCTAAGTCAACTACAAAGGTGGGGTTGTTTGAGGAAGGGTGTGTGCACCGTGAAGATGTTCTGAAGCACTATCAGAGTCAGCTAATAAAGTTGTCAGATGCATGTAAGAGCACAGTTGATAGGAGTCTCCCCAGAAGGCAACCAGTGGAGTCACTGATCAGTGAGATCTGACAGGAGACCACCCAGGCTAGTCAAAGTCAGATGCGTTCCAGGCAGGATCAGTGGTAGGGAAGAGCAGTGAAATGGGAGTTTGGAAACTGTCTTGATGGGGGAACGCCAGTGCTGCAGCCAAATGGGTAAATCATGAGGCTGAGAAACATTGCTTCACAGGAATCATAACAAACTCTCAGCAGCAGATAATAATTTTTCAGATCTCCCACTTGTAATTTCATACTACCTTTTCAGTGAAAAGGAAAATTGCAACAGATTCCGTGTGCATTAGGATGGTTAGTTCATTGCTGTCTCTTTGTTTACCACTTCTGGGTATGTAATATTTATTGAAATGATGAGAGGTCTTCCCTAGAAAGAAAAAAACACTAAGAGGATGAGAAGTTAAAATCATTGGTTCATACATGTTCTGAAGTTGCTTCATTTGGTATCACATTGATGCTGGGAAGTATTTTTGTACCAGATTATATATCAAAACACATAAGGTACAGAGTAGCAATTCCAGATAAGAAAATCTCTTAGATTGCTCGAGATAAACAGAGTTTGGTTTTTATTTGAGGTATAAAAGAAAAATAGCCTACTTCCTGCATTGTGTGTATAAGCTTATGGATTTAACTCCTCAGATCTTTAGATTAATACTTCAAGCAACCTTTCCTCCAATGTAAGAAATAGTGATAGCAACTTACTGAATAAGTTCTTGCCTCTGAACTTCCTATGAAGGAGATAAAAATCTTTTGAGAGAAAGAACTCATATTTTGTTCTTTGTATCACCTCTGACAGCAAGTTCCTGCTTCCATCCCATGTATAAAAATTATATTCCGCTGTAAAGAACCTAAATAGTGTTAAGGAGTTGAAAATCAACACACTGGCATACACAGAAAATAAACAAATAGCAGATGTATTAACTTTTGATGGGTCTTTGTGAATGTGTGTATTCATGGTGTAGAACAGTATTAGCATATTTATCAATTTCTAGATGTGTAAAACTTGGAAACACTCTTTAGGAATACTTGATTGATGTGTATTTCTGCAGTCTTAAGACTACAGAGATTTTTCATAAGAACATGGGCTGTGAGATACTGTGTTGTTATTTTTACTGTCTACTGAATGCTGAGACCATTGTCTTTAAAAATTTTGTGTGTGATAGGAACAAAGATTCGTCATGACTACTTGTCAGCATATTAAATATCCAGATGTATGCAACGACTGTGGCTCCAATGAGAATATTAAGACCTATATCTGTTACCATTAAATATTTCTTCCTAAAATATTGCCACAAAGTATGGCTCATTGCCATACTTTCCAAGGGGAACTTGTTTCGATTTACAGTTCTTTTAAGAGTCTGAAAGTGTGTAGACAGTTTCAAAAATTATATTTGTAGGTTTTGTTGTTGTCATGTAATTACAGGCTGAAGTTAGAAGGGACCATGGTAGTTGGTATAACCTACTTCTAGTTATATTAAACTTGAGTCTGATTTCTGGTCTTTTGTTTCAGCTGTGCTTCTTACATTTTTTCATACATTACAGATTTACATAATCAATCCCTGAGGGAAATGTACTGTTACCAGAGACTGAGTAATAAAGAGTAACTTGAAAGTATAGACCATATATATATTTCAGAATATGCTTCAATAATTTATTTTTATAATTTTTTTTTAATTTACCTTTGTTTGTTATGAAATTAGTAATGTGTATTTTAAATATTATTGGTGTAGTCTTGTATGCAGTATTTCTAAATATGAGGCTGAAATATATTATTTCCATTTCTACAAAGCAGAATAAATTTTTTTAATGCAGGCTAACAGTAATTTGGTTAAATAATAAAAAAAGTATTTTGTCTTTTGAGAGTGCATTTATTGGATATTTTAATTTGCGGATTATTTTAGTGGTTATAAAAGATTTTACTGTTAGGGAAATTACTTTTTTTCTGAATATATAAATTTCCTCAAATTAGGTCTATATTTTACAGTTATTTACAGATAAATTGGCAATATTACTCAGTAATAGTAGAGCCATTATTCAGGTGCGATGCATTGGGATTAACATTCTTAATTTTACCTTTTCTTTAAAGCATGTTATGAAAATTTTCTTCTTTGAATAGAAACGTTACTCCTTGTTTCCAAACTGAATATTTTCAGTCCATCTAATCTGACTGCCACCCCCTGTGCTAATTAATTACTGCTGCAGTTTAAGACCTAGCAAGAAGGTGGTCAGCAGGTGGCAGTCCTGGTTGGCAGTGGTGCTGGGAAGGGAGAGCTGGATCAAACAGCAGAGGAGATGCATCACATTAATAGCACTGCTTTTGCCAGGAGGTTGCCAAGGGTTTCTGAAGTTCATGGTTTTGTAGTGGGGTTGTAGCTGCCTTTTATATGCTCTTCTAAAAATGTCAGACACACTGAATATCTAAAATAATTTAGTGATCTTAAGTGATTTTATTTTGCCAATTTCTACTTTTAAAACTAATTATTTATAACTAAGTACTGTGGCGTTTTGCCAATCATGCACATATGTGCTTTTTATTATATGCAACTTGAATTATAACTTAAATGAGTGAAATAAATACAGAACATACCTAGTGGGATTTTTTTAGGCAAAGGTTTATGCATTGTCCTAATCAATTACATTAACATTTTCAGATGCACGTGATAAACTTAGACACCAAATCCACATTAAGGTACCCAAATGAAAATGCATTACTTCCTGAAATCTCACAAACTTCAAAAAGGGCAGCAGATAGTAAGGATCTCTTTATGGAAAGCCATTTTTTACAGAATCATAGAATATGGGAAGTTGGAAGGGACCCACAAGGATCATCAAGTCCAGTTCCTGGCCCTGCACAGCCATCTCCAAGAGTCACACTATCTGCTGAGAGCACTGTCCAAACTTCCTGAACTCTGTCAGACTTGATGCTGTGACCATTTTCCTGGGGAGCTGTTCTACAGCAAACTCTAGGTGAAGAACCTTTTCCTGACATTCGACCTAAACCTCCCCTCACACAACCTTAGGCCACTGTGCCATAGAAAAGTGTTCAGTGTCCGCCTCTCCTTCTCCTCTCACTAGGAAGTTTTAACAGCAGCGAGGTCTTCCCTCAGCATCATCTTCTCTAGGCTAGACCAGGTGATGTCAACCACTCCTTATACAGCTTCCCCTCAAGGCCCTTTGCCATCCTCATTACTCTTGTTTGGACACTCTCTAACAGCTTTTTGTCTCTAATATTGTGGCCCCAGCGCTGGCGGTGAGGCTGCCCCAGCCCAGAGCAGATCAGGACAATCCCCTCCCTTGCCCGCTGGCCGTGCTGTCCCTGATGCCCCAGGACACGCTTGGCCCTCCTGGCTGCCAGGGCACTGCTGGCTCACCTTCAGCTTGACACTGACCAGGAACCCCAGGTCCCTTTCCATGGTGCTGCTCTCCAGCATCTCATTCCCCAGACGTCCATCCACCCAGAGTTGCCCCATCCCAGGAGCAGAATGTGACACTCTCCCTTGTTGACCTTCATATGGTTCGTTATTGCCCATTCCCGTGATTTGCTGAGGTCTCTCTGCAGGGCCTCCCTGCCTTCAAAGGAGTCAACAGCTCCTCCCAGTTTTTATATCTTTGTGAAGTTGCTTACTATCCCTTCCAGCTCTGTGTCCAAGCCACTTATTGCAAAGAAGAGCACAGGGCTAGGATGGAGCCCTGTGGAACCCCACAGGTGACAGGTCCCCATTCTGGTGTCACCCCATTCACTGTCACCCTTTGTGCCAAACCCTTGAGCCAGTTGCTCACCCACTCCATGATATGTTTATCCAGCTGTGTGCTGCACATTTTATCCAGAAGGATACTGTGAGAGAGGGAGCATTGAAAGCTTGACTAAAATCCGAAAGGATTACATCAACTGGCTTTCCTAAATCAGCTAGGTGGGTTAGATTGTCATAAGAGGGAGTCAGGTTTGATAAGCAGGACTTTCCACTCATTAAGCTCTGATGGCTCTGACTGATGACTGCATTGTCTTTCAGGTGTACTTCAATACCTCCCTAAATAATCTTCTCCATAAATTTACCAGGCTCTAAAGTGAGACTGACAGGCCTGTGGTTTCCAGGGTGCTCCTTCTTGCCTTTCTTGAAAATCAGGACAATGTTCACTACTTTGCAGTCAGCTGGGACATCTCCAGATTCCCAAAACCTTTCAAAAATTGGGAGGTTTTGCTATTACATCAGCCAGAACTCTGAGGGTTCTTGGATGAATTCTATCAGGCCCTGTAGATTCATAAGGATTCAGCTGGAGCAGCAGATCCTAAACATTTTCAGGCTCAACTGGAAATTGATCATTCTTGCAATTGTGGACCTCTAGCTCAGGGCACTGAGACCTCCTTGATTTATCATCTGTGCTGAAAACAGAGGCAAAGAATGCATTAAACACCTTTGTCTTGTCCCTGTCTCTCTGTGTGAGGTGACCATTCCCAACCTGTAATTTCTCCACTAATTTATTTTTAAAACTCTTTTTACTGTCCTCCACAGTCCTGACTGACTTCAACTCCAGTTGAGTTTTGACTGCATGAATTTTATTCCTGCAGTGGCAGCAGCATCTTTGTATTCTTCCCGTGTCACCTGATGTATTGGTGTTTGTTTATTTTCATGAACGGGATGGGACTGCTGGAAGACATTCCTTGAGCTTTTATTGGCATCAGTCTAATTACATAATTGAGACAATAGGAGCATGACAACAACTCACTTCTTGCAAACAGCAGCCAAAGATTTCTTTGTTACAGAGCATTTTAAAAACATTCCAGCCAATAGAAGATTGCCAGAGCTTACAGGCAGTTGTTCAAGCCAGTCACTAAAAGCACACATACACCTGATTCATGCAATGCTTGCTTGTATACTTTCAATTGACTGTACTTGATACTTCATTATTAAGCTTAAAACCTTCTACTGTCTTGCTATATTTCTTCAGTCTTAAGGTCTATCTAGCCAAGCCTAAGACTCAAGCTATTGTTTCATGTCCTTACTTGCTTGCTATTGTACCTTTTCTCCTTCCAGATTTTGCAGCTGTAGCTTAGGTCTGGGTTTTCTGTTCTTTTTCTGTTTCTGGGGCCTGCTTATACAGCTTTCTGGAAGTCTTCTTAGTTTTACTAATTCCTACAACCTGACCTTGCTTCCACTGGGTGTATACTTTCCTTTCTTGTTTTATTTCTGTGAGAAGATTCCTGCTCAGTCAAGACAGCCTTCTGCTCACTGTCTTGACTTCCAGCATTCTGTAATTGCTGCTCCTGTGCTCTTTGCAGGTGATGTTTAAAAAGTAACTGGCACTGATGAACCCAGCACCTGCAAAAATGCTTCTCCAGGGGATATTACTAATTCCCTGAGCAGCCTGAAGTCTGTTGTCTGTGTGTCCAGAGTTGAGGTTTTGCTGGCACTTTTCCTTCTGTCAACAGAGATTGTAAATTTGACTTCTCTGTGGTTGCTGTGGCAAAACAGCCAATTATCAAAATATATATAGTCGTCATGTATTAGGCAATTAATTGGGAAATATCAGGTGTCGTTGGTCATTTCAGTCTAGTAGTGTGTCTTTCACAAAGCTAATAAGAAAATTGTGTAGTTTTACCAAAAAGAAAATTGGTCATGTGCAAGCAGCTTAAAATCATCTAAATAAATTGTTATTGTTAAATTTCACTTTAAAATCTTACTACTTAGTTGAGCCAAATCTTGCATCTACCTAAAGCAGAGTGCACTGTGTTTGTTTTAAAGCTGCATTTGGGACTCGTGGGGGACTAATTTCTTAGAGGGACTAACTTTTTCTTCTGCCTCACAAAGATACATTAGCCTGCATATTTACTGTTTGAAAACAATTTCTGGAACAAAAGCATCTCCATATGTTTCTGAGCAGCATTAGCTGTACCTTTCTAGCTTTAATTTTGTGACAGAAATCTGGGTTTAGCAAATCAGTTCTATGTTTATTAAAATGCATTCTGCAGTTTGACTAGATCAACCACTAGTAGACAACTAATCTGTTCATGCCTCTCCTGTGGCTCTCTAGATGATTTGAGGGCGGACCACAGCACCCTCCTCCCTGTTACAGAATGAGAGTTACCACTTCTGCTTTCCGTAAAATTCCTGAAAGATTTCCGTAAAATTCCTTAAAGATCTGATTATGCAAACCACCATTCTAACATCCATTTTTATTGTGATACTTTTACACGTGGCTTTGGAGCAGTGGAAAATAGAGGTCATGGTTCAATTTTATCATAGGCTTGCATGTCTTGAAGTTGTGGTCTTAATACCTAAGCCATTTTGAATTCAGTTTAGCTGAGGCTTGGGCTTTGTTTCAGTATGCTTAAATTTCATCCTATGTTCAACAGAATGAGAGCTTTAGTGTACAGTTGAAGAGCCTAGATGTTACCATTTACATCATTCTTCCTTATTTAAGAAAGAAATCATACATTAGATGTGCTGAGTTTTCATTGACACTGAGGAGGGAATTGAGGTTTGGGGCTGTACACATTCTTGTTTGGTGTGCATGCTTATTTTGTTCAGTCTAGAAATGAAAGTAAAGGATTTATGTTGTATTCTTCTGAGTTGTTTATTTTTCCTTTTTAACAAATGGTAATGAGACTATTTGTGTTCTCCTATCTTTGTATATTATTAGAAATCTCAAATGCAAGGTGAACCTTAAATTGTTCAAAAATTAACCTTTCTAAAATGATAAAAAGTCTGCAGCAAAATATCTAAATATTTTTTTTTTCTGTATCAGTCTTTTTCATACTAATATGCCATGGTTCCATTTGAATAGTAAACTGACATTCACGTAACAAACAGGATCTGAGTTCAGAGATTGGTGTTTTGCAATAGCAGCAGTAGAATGGGGAGACACTGCAATCTGTCCTTTCCACTCTTAACTGTGTGTTGTCAGTGTAGCTGATACGGCCCTGCCCCAGCTTTGGCTTTGCAGCTGATAAGGATCTTTGAGCAACATATTACTTTAGAGGTGTACTTTGCCATTTGGGCCACGTTACCCAAGTAAAATGATGTGAGTTTTATAAAAAGATAATTCCATATTCTGTGGCCATTGGAAAGAATTCCCTTAGGTTTGTAAGTCTTAGTATCTTTATTTTGATGTGGCTTTTGTATTCTTCTTGAAATAGTTACTACCACATTTAAGTTTTATGTAATACAGTTTTTAAGCTTTGCTGACAAAGGCTTACTTATAATATCATCTTTGCTTTATTAAAGAGATATATGTCTTTTTGCATGAAAATACATCTTTTTAAAGAGATAAAGATGGTGGGATTTCTGACTAGACAAGCAGCAAGTATAACAGTTTTTATCTTCTGTCACTTCTTAACTGCGCATTAAGGTTTATCTCAGACTGCAATAAAAATGCAGTTACACAGATTTTCCTCTAAGTTTATTAGTAAATTTGAAACGCATCTATTTTTGAGAAGATCTAGGCCTGTAAAGCTCAAATCCATAGCTGAGGTACAAAAAGTAAGAGACAAATACAGTTGGACTAATACAGTAATTTCTGTCTGTGTAATTCAGATGTATCTGTATGTGTATCAAAATTTATATTCCATAATTGATCTTACACTCAGCAACATCTATATTGCAGGAACCATACAGAGCTGGACATACTTTGAAAAGAGATTGTATTCCTTTCAGTTTCAAAAGCAATTTTTCTTCCAAATTCTCCTCTTTAGTCTAGGACCAGGCATCAAGGAGAAACTCAAAGAAATAAAGGGGAACGGTTGGTAGCAAAGATGGTTGTAGAAGTGGCAAGGGATATCCCCACTTTGAGATGAGTGGTTGCTACTTGGTTGTACATATGACTCAGTGACATCCCCAGGGAAGTGGTTGCCATGATCAGGCTTTAAGGATCTGATACAAATTTTTTTTGATACAAATCAAAGGGTACCAACAGATACTTGATCAAAAAGTAAGAACTCTGCTGAAATAATGTTACCATCTGTCCAGGTAAATTGCTTCAGAAAAACGTAAGTACAAAAAAGTCACCAGTTTTCTTCCTCCTCAGCTATACATAATTGCTTTTTCATGAGATTTTATGGCAAAAAGGAACAGTCTTTAAAGGCACCTTGCCCCGTTTATTTGACATAGTATAATGTTCATTACCCATTGTTACACGGTGTAAATCTACTTTTTGTCCCTAATCCATCTCTTTTCCATGTTCCTCTTGCATAATTCTCATGAGAGCCTTTAATGAGATCTTGTTACTTTGTTTAGACTCTTTTAAGTTGCCTTTATAATTCAGTGGAAGATGTTTTCCAAAGAACAAACATGCAAGTCTTCATTGCATTCTAGGCATGAATTCAACAGTGTTCTAACCATGTTTGTCTCCACCATTCCATATACTCAGATGTTTCTTTGCTTTGGATTTAACATCTGAAAATTTCTAACCCACATCAAGTATATGAGAAGTTGCAGTAGAGTCCTTGCTTCTGCACGTTATCATCTTTCAATACTGTCACATCCATGGGGATATTCACAAAATTGAGGTTTCCAATGGGAGTATGTGTACTACAAAGGGCATATTTGTCAATCTGACAGATAGTGTCTGGACTATCCACTCCTTTTCCTCTCATTTGAAATTCCTTATGAGCAAAGAAATATTTTTTAAGAGCACATCAGATGGGAGTGCTCATAGGAACTTTGATTAACTCCTGTCTTCCAGAAGAGAGGCTTTGCTACCTTCAATTATTGACGAGGGCTTGAACCCAGTATTAGTGGTGTACATGTGTCTGCAGTTGCTAGGTAAGTGTTGTGAATGTATGTGACATGGTTTGCCAGACTTTTTGTGTGGGTTGATAGCTGATGTTTTCTGTATTCTTCATCCAGACATTCTGTCAAAGTAGTGATAGGTCTTGTGAGTTCCTGGAGGTTCTTGGGAATGGTAGCTAAACACAATAAACATACAGAATTTTCTCTCCTTGAGCCTCAGTTGATCTCAAGGATGAAATTTGAGTTTTATCTGAATCAATTACTTACTGATTATATATTATATAATTACTATATATATATTTATATATTATATATAATTATGTGATATGTATTTATAATTAAGATATATTATATAATAACTTACTGGTATTCTTTCCAAGGCCCCTTTTATTGTTGACCTTGTTTGTGGACTCTAGCACAGTTATCTAGGAAAGAGCTAGATTGTTCATATCCTTCCCAGATCTCTGAGAGTCTTGTTTGATTATTGGAAGGCTAAGTTGCCTAGTGAGAGTCTTTAAATGAATCATGCAGTGGGGTTATGCATTGTCTCCATCTGTTACGAGCTCGAAGGTGAACTTTTCTATCTAAACATTAAGGCATACTCCAATATGTGCATCATCTTTGACTTTCTTCAGAAACATGCCAAAATGGGAAGTCTGTGAAGCATGAAGAAAAAGCAAGCCTGCAGACTTTTATGAAATGTGGCTGTGATAGGAGGGCTGCTTCTGATGCCAAATTCAGGCTAGCAGGTAATTGTTTGAATGGTACAGGTGTTGCCCACAGGCAGTTGCCGGTTACGGTGGCATTGCTCCTAATCTGTGCATGAAGTAGAAAAGTCACGTGCTACAGCTGTGATTCTTCGAAACATTAAAGGGATGATAGTCCACAAAACAGCCCTTCTCCTGTGCCTCTCCTAAAGGAGTTGAACTATGCAAGGAGTCAAGAGAGGGGTCTTTCCTAGCACAATGAGATGGAGATATATGTCACTTCTCTAAGTGTGCTTGACTTGAAGTATATGCAGACATACAGCAAAATTCATCCTGGGTGAGGTGTTTTGGAGGGCATTGTGAAGGAGCTTTACAGTTCTCAGGGGAAATTGTTCTTCCCTCTTTCCCTTCTCCCACCCTGCCCTCCCTCCCCTTCCCTCTCTTCCCTCTGAAATTTATTTCATGGCTGGTTTTTAAGAAACTTCTTTCTTGAGCCTGTCTGTTCACACAACATTCAGTGTCTTGAAATTGGTGCTCTTTGTTAGTTTGCATAGAACTTACTTAACCCTTATAAAGCATTTCTAAGAGTTCAGGAAGTTAATATGTTCCTTCATTAATTTCTGGTTTACTAATGTGAAACAAAAACATTAAAGAAAATTGGTGTTCAGTACAATAGTATAGTGTTAGGTGTTAGATATGTAACTAGAAATTTATGTATTGCCCAAATATTTTTTCTTTTTGCAGCATTGTAAATAGTAATTTTTTTTTTATGTTGTCATTTGCTTAGTCTTTAGAAGAATAGAATGAGAGACCCATTACCTGGCCCAAACGGTTTTCAGTCAAATCTTCAAAAATTAAACAGATAAATGTTATGTATTCTTCTTTCACATCTGTAGATATTGAGACGCAAGAGGCTTGCAACCTGATGGAAATACAGATGATAATTCAATAGCACATCTGGTTTACAATTTAGGAGTTTGTTTTTAATAGCTCTGTGCATAAGCCATTTGACCGTGCTTGTTTTACTGTATCTTTCGGTAGGCAATATTTTACCCAGCCTATTTCTAAACTGCTTACCAGTAGCTCATGCATCTTAATGCTGTTCCTGAAGCAGCTGATTAACTGCGCCAAGAACATCTGTAATAAAAAAAAACCCTGCTGTTTCCTGAACCATTCAGTCTAAATTGTCAGGGCTCTGACTGTGGGTAAAAATGAGTGGCATATACTGTGAATAATACAGTATTCAAATATAAGTATATTCTGATTTTTTTTGTACTTTAAATATTAAATACTGGTTTTGCTTATTTTAATTACAACAGTTACATTTTAGACTCTAATTTCATCTGTTGATTGGATGTTTTGCTGAATTGTTGAAAAAACGCTGTCCAAATAGCTGAATTCCTTCATTCCTTTCACCTGATGGAATTGTGCAGTTGCTCTATAATTTCAGTACAGCAGTACGCCTCTCTGCCAAACTGAAATGCTGAAAAATTTAGTCATATATCACACTTACTTTTCTTTTAAGTGGCATTATTGGCCTCACTAATAGTGTGACTAACCTCATAATCTTCTGTCTCTTTTCCCCAGGAAACATATCTCTGTTCTTCCCCATTTAATTTGGTGCCAGACCGTGTAGCCTTTCTTTTAAGTTCTTCTTTATCACAGTGTTGTAGTATGGGGGAATCTCTCTAGATCATTTCAATCTCTCTTCATATGTAAAGATAATGGTAACATCCACAATGGGAAACAGTAACTGTAAGAAAGCACACAGCTTGGTGTTTCCTTCTTTTTTCCCCTCCCAACTTCAACCATGGTCTTTCCTCTGAAAGAATGAAAACCATGGAGCTTATCAAAATAACTTACCTCCCTGGCTATTGATTGTCTCCTTTAATAGTCTGTTAGAATTAGATGGAGAAAATACGTTTTAGATCTTTTGGTCTGCCTCCCTGCTAGTCCAGCATTGTTCCATTCATTATGCCACCAAGTGTTTCTTCTAGTTTGTTGAGAAATCATTCCACAATTTCACTGTCAGAAAGATTTTCCTTATATGCAGGCATGCATTTTCCCTTTTTTTCATTTAATCTGACTATTTGTAGTCATATTTTCCTGTCATTCCAATATTTCTCTTTCTTGCCATGTACTTAGATTTTACAAGCTTCCCTGCGTGGCTACTTTCTTACTAGTACCATAGCTGAGGCTAAATTATGCTGGCATTCAGCATTTAATGTTTTCATGTGTGTTTTTTTTCTAACCCTCTGTTATTTCAATATCTTATTGAGATGATATTGAAAATGATAGGGAAAATTGCAGAACTGAGTGTGAGAAAGGGCTGTAACCTGTGATTTTCCAAGCTTTTCTTATTTCTCACTTCTAACATTGTTATTCTGCAAATGTATGCATTTTTTGAGCAAACTTAATATAAGTTTAGCCAGTGATATAATCTCAAGGTCACTTATTGCCTTTTACATTTGTGTCTCTTATTAAATATATGGTCTTTAAATTATTTTCCCTGTTTTATTCAGTGTCATTTTTATGATGATAATACAATATTTTTTTTGCATTTTTCTTCATAGAGATCTGAGATCTGAAAGCCCAGTAGATTCGTTGTACTATTTGTCTGTTCTCTTCAATATTTGCATCTATGGCCAATTCAGGATTTTACATCTTTGATTCTGTTAATATGATCATTAATCTCTTTCACTTTGTAACAATAGTAACTCATGACTTTGTATAAAAATTTATTTTTTATGGTATGGTATTGTAAGATGTCTCTATTGAAATTCAGCAGAGGATTTTTTTCATGCATTTCTAGTATTTATTTATTTGTTTGTTATTTTTCATAAATCAGCTCCATATTTTATTTGTGATTCGAATACCCCATGTACTTCTTCCCCATGTGGAAGCTTCAGTTCATGTTGAAAATGGCTTACTGTAGATTTGTGAGTAGTATGGTTCCTTGGTGGTGCTGAGATACCTGAACTGAGTCAGAAACAGTGCTTTTCTAAGTTCTTCCTGCCTTCATTTCCTTAAAGCTTAGTCTCTATCAATCACAGAACATAAGTTCCCAAGCAAGTGGTGTCTGTACCCTTCACAAAGGGTTGTCTTCCAGTGAATACTTGCCAGCAGCTAAAGATATCCAAAATGAAGAATACCCACATTTAAGGACTTTTCAGCTATCTTTTCTCATCACTCATACTGAATGGCTCTATGTTCAGACTGTAAGCTTCCTTGCATGTAAAGTGTTCTTTGATATTTCTATACATAATCAATCAGAAATTCAAAGCATGCAACAATACACATTTTCAAGACTATTTATTGTTATATATCTCTTTTTGCTACTTACTCAGTTCAGAACAGAGGAAGGAAAAATGAAAATATTTTTAAAGAAGATATAGGGAAGTTTAAGCATCATCAGCAAAAGTGTTTCTCCTTATGTTTCAATTTTGTAATATATCTTGGTTTGTAAATTCATTCTGACAGGAATTATTTTGGATTTTTACCTTAAAATATGCCTCCCATTTTATTTATGGTTCTGTGAGTTGGAAATATTGTCTTAAATGATGAAACATTGACATGATTGCAATTTCATGGAGTACTGGAAAAATACAATTTTTTATGTCTGTTCTGTCTGTTGATCGCATGGCAGCAGGGTAGGATTTCTGTAGAAAGTGTGAGTTTAGTTGATTTTTTTTAATGAAAGCCTCAGGGCAGTACATTCAGCTGACCATTGTCTTTGTAGGGTTGTAAGCAGCATGCAATGACTTATCAGCATTCTGCTGCAATGCCATTGTGCATAATTACTATTGCTTTTACTACTGGCATGCTGACTGCCCTCAGTTCCAAAGTATACATATCACAGATACCTTTTGCAAGATTTTGTATACTTACTCATGAAATTCTTTTATTGTTTAGTAAAATATTACTTTGTTTTTTAGAGGCTCTTAGCTCTGGTACAGAGGTAAAGGTAAAATTTTATCAGAGGCACTGTCGATTCAGAGGTTCTTTGTGAATGCTGATCTTTGTATGTTGGGTCTGTTTTGATACGTGTACTGTGTTCACAAATCCTTTTAAAAATCATTTGGAGTTGTTTTCTTCATAGTTTGAAAGAATCAAATCCAGACCATCCTGAGCTATGTGTTTCTTTAAAAACAACAACAAAAATCAGTTACAAATCAATATGTGAAGGTCAGAAATGTGCAGGGTTTTTTTTATCTACAGATTTTAGAAACATGTTCTGCAATGGTCTTTTTTAATTCACTTAGCATTCTCTGTCTGTTATTCTTACCTCCATCCTTTACGATTGCTTTATGCGCTCTCATTTTCTTCTCTTGCATTTCCACGTTGTCCAGCTTGGGGTGTTTTTTACTTTTCTATTTGTCTCCCTTGTTCACTGCAGAGCATCCAAGGGCCAACAACATCCTTGAAAACATGGTGGAGCAGTCATCTTCAGCATATTCGTTTATTCGTTTATATTAGTGGTTCTCATCACTTCATGGAAATCTGTTCAGGGCAGTACTTCCTTGGGATCTGAGTTATATCTAGGGAAGCAGAGCTGATAAGTACACCTAATTGGTGTTAGGTTAGTTCAGCAGTGTGGTTCAGCAGAAAATCTCCCAGTTGTCTTTGTCATGCTTTCACTGTCATCTCAGAGCACTCAAAGAGTAGGCAAAGTGGATTTCTTGCATATGAAATCTAGCCCGAAGGTTCACTTCACTTGAATTTGTGTGGTGTGGTGGATGTTGTATCCTCAGCATTGACAGTTTTGCTCTACAAAGCCCTGGCATTGGGCTGTGATGGTTGCTAATGCCAGTCTGCTAGTGGGAACTGTCTTCACATGACCAGGTCTGTGGTGGGTCAGTGTTGTTCCTGGTTTGTTAGCTTTGTTGAGTTCACTGAATTGCACCTGGCAAGAAGAGGACGTAGCTGTGCAAAAATAAATACAGGTATCTGTTAATGCCAATGCAGGCTCTGGAAGAACATTATCTTTAATAAGAAGATGTTTTTACCAGCGGAAGAAGTCAGTGATGTAAAGCAGAAAAAATAGAGAATTTATCCTATTATTAGTGATGTGAAATACAAGATTGCCAAGCAGGAAATTGTTAAAACTGTTGTATAGCAAATCTAGTAATGCTTCTGTTCTTGCTAAGCTTGAAAGGCATATTCAGAAGAACTGCAATTTCAGTGTCTTTAAGAAGGATTCAAAAAATGGTGAATTTCAAATGTACTTACCAGTCTCTTAGTTATTTCATACTGAAGTTTATATTTCTTCATATATACAATTAAAGTTGCATTGTAGATGAATATTGTATAAAACTTGTACATAAAGCAAAGAAGAACATATGCTGCTTTTAATACCTTCCCCATCTCATTTTTCCTTTTCAATTTACTTTTTTTTATTGCAAACTTGCAGCATAGAGCCACATAATAAATGTGTTGTTGAAAGTATTGAAACTCTTCATTGATTACATAGATACATGAATGTTTCACATGGCAGAAAATGCAGAAGATTTCCTCAAGGGATGCAAAGAAAGTGTTTAGATTTTCATAGTAGCTTTCAGTGTGAGAACACAGTATTTAAATATTTTTTCACTATTAGGGTTTTTGTCAGTTATCGGTACTGGGGGAAAACTACTCATCTTTTCCACATGGCCTGATAATGTTATGCTTGCTGTGCTCATGTTGGTGTTGCCATGAGCTTTCACTTACTGTTACAGAACTCCAAACTGGATTGTAACAATACACCCTTTGGAAACCATGACCTTGAAGCCACATGGAGGAACTGGACATTCAGGTCTTCTGTATGCTTAAGAAAATACTGAGGCCAAAGCTAGTCAGCTCTTTGGTGAATAACATTTTCTGTTTTTCTGACTAGCATCTCAAAAGTACAGTTTCAGGGCAAACTTGTGTCAGCTGTCAGACACTGGTATGAGTTTGCATCAGACTAGCCTCTGCTTTCCTGTGCTTGCAGGCAAGAGCACATACTGCTACAGACAGGGGTGGAGGGAAAAGCCTCACCTGAGGTGCCCCACTCTTGGGTGTAATATCTTAATACAAGTCTGAGGTTCCCTTTTCCTGCATAACAGCTCACAGCCAGTTTTGTTTTATGAAGCAGTCTCCCTGTGTGTCTTACTTTTGAAGTAAAGACAGCCAGAGCACATTCTCTAACCCTGAGGGCAGATGGCATGCTATGACTCTGTACCACAGCTAGAGTCATTGTTTCCTGCAGGCAGAAAAGGAGTATGTCACGTTTTCACCTATTTTCAAGCCAATACCTAACCTAGCAGTAGTAACATACCATACAAAGAATTTGTACATCAAATTGCCTCTTCCAGTTTTAACTGGGCAGGATAGGTGATTTTAACCATGCTGCAGGAGGGGTAAGAGTAGAACAAGACTGTGAAATGCCAGACAAAAGTAGGGGACAAATAATTAAAAGGATTTCATGTCTCATAACTTTATATAATTTATATTGCTGATGGTAAAAAGGGACAATTTCAAAAGGGGTATTTAGAATGTGCAGTATGCAGGCATTTTTTTCCAGCTAGAACAATATTTCTTAAGGGCATTTTGGAAGATGCAATGACCACTTCTGAAGCTAATGCATGAATATGAGTGCAGATTTTTTTAGGTGTAATTTGGGAAAAGGGACAGGTAGCTAAGATAGCTGTGAAGTTAATGAAGCTGCACACCTAAGTGGCTAATGGAGTTTTCTCTATTTATTTAAAGGGAGACTGCCAGCTTGGACTACAGGCAATTTACAAAAAAACATGTAGATGTTTATAGAAAACATCACACTGTGCTCACGGGTTTTAGATGCTCTCTAGTTTATTTTCTAATGAATGTTATTTTTTCCACATCTCTTCAAAATCTCAGTGAATCTGATCATGCAAGTATTCAAATTCTGCGTGATTTCACTGCACATAGCTTTATGTATAAAGTTAGGCATTTGCCTACATACCTGTTACATTGGAGCCTGAATATTTAAGAAGGGAGTCAGAGAAATGAATTATGCATAGCATAGAGAGATGTCAAACCACAGAAAAAACCTATTAGAGAAAAGAGGCGGGGAAGGGAGGAATATGTTTTTCTCCAGCCTCTTGCAGTTTTAGTAAAACTGAATGTCATATACAACATGATGACAAAAAATGGTAGAAACATTAGCTCGTGTTTAAGTCCTAGTAATTGTTTCTGTTGTTAGATGCTGTACTTTGACTGACCTTTCCTGATAGGCATAGAATTATTTAAAATTTGTTTTCTGAGTAGCAGTACAGAAAACATATTGTGTTTTCTACTAGATTGAGAATCACAGGATCAGCTAGATTGGGAAAGACATATTACATCATTGAGTCCAACATGTGACCTAACACAACCCTCCTGTCAACTAGATCATGGCACAGAGTGCCACTTCCAGTCTTTTCTTGAACACCTTCAGGGATGGTGATTCCCCCTCCACCCTGTGCAGACCATTCTAATGCCCCATCGCTTTTCCTCTGAAGAAATTCTTCCTAATGTCCAGCCTTAAACTCCTCTGGTGCAGCTTAAGACTGTGTCCTCTTGTCCTCTTGCTGTTGCCTGAGACAAGAGACCAACCCCCACCTGGGAACACCCTCCTCAATGTAGAGTGACAAGGTCTCCCCTGAGCCTCCTTTTCTCCAGGCTAAACACCCCCAGCTCCCTGAGCTGCTCCTCACAGGGCTTGTGCTCCAGACCCCTCTCTATCTCTATTGCCCTTCCCTGGACACACTCCAGCACCTCAACATCCTTCCTAAACTGAGGAGCCCAGAACTGGGCACAGCACTCAAGCTGCAGCCTCACCAGTGCCCCGGACAGGGGCAGAATGACTTCACTGCTCCTGCTGGACACACTGTTCCTGATCCAGGCCAGGATGCCATTGGCCTTCTTGGCCATCTGGGCACACTGCTGGCTCTCATTCACTCTGGCACTGTCCCTTTCTGCCTGGGCACTGTCCAGCCACTCTGTCCCCAGCCTGTAGTGCTGCAGGGGGCTGTGGTGGCCAAAGTGCAGGACCTCACACTGGGACTTGTTAAACCTCCTATCATTGGATTTGACCCATCTGTCCAGCCTGTCCAGGTCCCTCCAGAGCCATCCTACACTCCGGCAGATCAACACTTGCTCCCAGCTTGCATTACAGACTGTTGTAATTTACTGTTACAGTATAGTGCCCCATGGAGGCTGATGTTAAATTGTTAATTGCTACCACAATTCAGATGTTGCTATTTGCTAATTTTTGTTTCTGTGTTTTTTAGTATTTACTGTGCAAAAATATATCTTTAATACTGTTTGTGGACAAAAATTTTTAGAAATATTTGGCAAAAGTAAAAGGATAACTCATTATTACTATTATTGTTATTGTAGTTGCTCCTCTGTGTCACTTTTAAGTTTGGCCCACAATATTCTGAAATCTGTGCAACCAAGTCTTGTGACAAGCAGCTTCTGTCAAGGCAGGACTGTTAAATGATCCTGTAATTGATATTTTCTTACTACCTCCAGTGAAAAAAGTCTTATTCAATCAACAGGAGATGCAATGGAGAAATTTTTTGCGTTAGTGTCTTTGAAATCTGCAGGAAGGAGCCCATTTTCTTTGCAGTTTTACTTTTCTTCCCCATACATTATGTAAAGCAAAGTTTAATCATAAACGTGTTGACTGTTAAGCTGCATGGTTCTGTATACATATGCGATGTTTTTTTTCTGTATTTACAGAATTTCACAATTTTTCATGGAAGCTGTGTAAAATGCATCATGGAGGATTTGACATTAGGTCAGTGTTCTGTCAAGTTGAGACTAGTTTTTCCAGAAACTGAGCAGTATATTTCTTCAGAGAGAGTGAAATAAAATGTAAATTTTATACCTGTGCAGTATACTATTCCTTATAATCTGTCTAAACTTTATTAGCTATTTCTAGGGTTCTCATTTTGTTCTTGTTGCTAATGGTGTAATTTTGAAAGACAGTAAGGTATGGACCCTAAAGGGAAAGTACATTTTTAAATTCTGTTCATATTCTACTCTGAGCAGTACCATCAGTGCTTAAGGCAACTCATACATCGTCCTTTTTTACTGTAACATCACAATTTATTTTCATTTTGTTACATCACCACTGATATACCACTGGAAGTAAATCATGTAGATCAACATCTCTATAATTTCTTGGTCCCTGAGATAATCAGTAATTTCTGGTGGCAGGAAATAAATTAACAAAAACTTGAAATTTATGTGAGACTTTTACCTCTAAATAAGGAAAACACATTTCCTTATTTACACACATTTCACAGTTGCAGAAATTGCATGTTCTTAAGAGTTCCACTGTTGCCATTGATATATTCGAGATCTTCTATTAGAATGCAGCCACATCTCACGTATTTTTTAGCTGATTGGAATAGCTCATCTTTCATCAGATATTTTGTACTTTTATTTAAACAGTATTGCCAATTCCTGTATTTATCAATGATGCGTGCCATTATCTGAACCTCTTGCCCTATATCAGAATTAAAAATCAATCAGCATATCAGTTTTTGGATCTTCATAGGATTTTTTTCCTAATTTTGCATACAAAATTAATCTTTTGTTGTAAAAAAGGTTCTAGTTTAGGACAGCCGGAATTTGCTGGGGCGTAACATATTATTCCTTCTGTAAACCATAACTCTCAGGATGCATAATGATCCTTCCCAAACTAACTCTTGTGCGTGGACTCCCTGGAAAGTGTTTGCAGATATCTGTATGTCAGTACTGATGACTTCTCTCAATCTTTTCTGTAACTGAAATACTGTTTTGAGGTATCGGGAGACTTGCTTCTGTTAACCAGAAACAACAGAGGGTGCTCTTTCATACTGCATACTAAGATGCATATTTCCATAGAACTTACATCTTTGCTTTCTCCTAGCTCATTATTTCCATGCTGTTTGCTTGAATATGTCAATATCAAAAGTTTTAAGTCATACGTGGCTGCATTAACGCCTATGAGTTTTCTGCCCATCCTTCCCAAGTGGCAAGGAATGATCAGCGTTACCCTTCTTTTTTTTCCTATACTGAGCTTCAGAATTTCTATAATGGAATAAAGTATGCAAGTCTTATTCTTTCACAGTACCACTGGACCCTCTTTGTACCATAAACATTTTATCCAGTCTACCTATTGACAGGTGTTTTTTGGATTTATTGACCGCAAAATCCAGTTATACCTTCCTACTTGTCTTGTTGTTCATATTCTCTAAGTAGTTACTTAAAGAACAGGGCTGGGAGATCTGGATTATGTTTGGAACTCTGCCATACAATTCTTGTAAAGGTAATTCTCTAAAGCTTCATCTTTTCCATCTGTAGAATAGGAGGAATGATAATCATGTGCCAGCTGTCTTCTGGTGGGCAGAACATTCAAAAGTTTCTCTGTTCCCATCATGCTCACAGCTCTGCTTAAACACGCTGCTTGCAAAGGTCTGTGAAGAATTTTCCTTGCTGACTGCTCATCATTCCTGAGAGCCAAAGCTGAGGATGTGGAAACCGTCTTTAGTGCTATCTGTGCTTCTCAGGATAGTGCCCACTTGGAAAGGAGTGAAAAGCAGCAACTGCTGGTTATGCCATATTGGACTAGCAGAAAACATGGGACTGTGCAGGCTGTGATAAAGAGGAGAATGGCAAAGAAAAGCAGATCTGGGAAAGCTGTTGGGATGGGCAAGGTTGCATCTATACCCAAAATTATTTGTCTCTTCCTCTGAAAAGCTGCAATATCCAGCTAACTTGTCATAGTCACAGTTGCTAATGTAAAGACTTGCCTTTCAGTGCTGCTGTTAGTAGAAAGGGCACAAAATGGTATGAAATAACTTTTAATTTATTATTTTATTACATAACACTAGCTAGGGCTTAGTTTTCCTGTTGCAGCAAAGACGTTTGGGGATCTCAACCTTTCTTATTTCTTCTATTACTAGACATCACTGCTAGTTCTTTGTGAATTTTGTAGGTAATGCATATAAATGCCCATTCCCAACCTGGAGTGAACTGCTTTGATGTTCGCTAGTACTCCAGACTCTTAAAAATATACATTTATCAAAGAACATTCTCTTTCTCAGTGACATTTCTAAAGCCATATGAAATCCAAGGAGTGCAAAAGGCATAACAGGCTTTTGGAGTTAAAAAGCGGCTTGTGCCCAGATATGGGGAGTTCATACTTTTATGAAATTAATATTTTACAAAACTGAAAATATTAAAGTTTACTTTGCCCTGGAGTGGCATTAATTTTGACTCCTGCCGTTTAATAAAGGAAAATGAATGCACACTAGAGTGCTTGCAGAAACCATCAAATATAGTATCTCCAAAATCTAGCTCATTTTCTTAGATATATTTCTTGAAATAACATGAGAAATTTCACTTACCAAATTGAGTTTTAAATATATTAAGGAAAAATGTTCCAAATGTATTTTGTCTTTCCAAATATTTCTGTAAATATAGGTACAGTTAACACAGACAGTGTATTTTGTTTGCACCTTTGTCCAAGGAGACTGTTTAATATTTCTCTTTTGTACAGTTGTTATATTTTGTTTGGTTTCTTAGAAAAATAGAAAAGAAAGGAAAAAGTATCACGCAGTCCAACATTTGCATGCAAAATTGCATCTTCAAAAGTGCTGATCAGTGTCTCTAAACTGTGGCCTGTCTGTGCAGACCTAATTGTAAGACCAAGTGAAATATACATATGGCAAAAATACCCCACTGACTTTTTAGAAGGAACATTTACAGTGGGTTTTTTTGCACTCTGGTGCAAAACCAGCCTCTCTGGTTTATCAGTTTCCCATATGACAAAATATTGTTTCTTAGAATATATATGCATTTAGCTTTTTCATGTCAAACTTTTTTTGAAGTATTATAAAACCCAGGAGAGACATTCCTAGCTGTAAGTCTGTTTCATAGAAATGTTTGATAGATTTAGCCTACTATTGCTTGTGGTTTGTTTTTATTTTTTTTAAATATTGCATATGAGACAAATAATGCCGCCTGACATCAGTCTACTTTTTTTTGTGCTTGATCACGTAGGTGCAAAAGTTTTGATTCATACACCTGTAAAATGGGCGTAGCAGCACATAAGTGACTTAAATGATATACAGTCTAATTAAACAGTGTTTCTAAAATAAGATTTTATCTTTTTATCTGATGCTGGTTATTGTAGAGATACACCGATATCTTAATCTACAAGTGGAAAATAACATCGATCTAAAATAAATGCAATGTATTAAAATGTTATGCAGAGAATGTTAGAGGCAAATAAAATTTGGTTTGTGTCTTATTTAAATAGTATGACAGTTTTGTACTTCATGGATATGTTTAACATCTGGTGTACACTAATTCCCAAGTTCCAATCAGATAGATTTAATGTATAATTGATACATGATGAAGGTTGCAATGCAGATTCAGTTTTAATAGAGAAACTCTTGAAATCAGTATTCTTCAAAAATTACCACAGAGTAGTTACAAAACAAATAATGTGTTTAACTTGTGTTAGGTGCAACTGAGAAAAAATTACTGTAATTTCTATGAGTTAATTTAAGAAGTGTGTCAAATGTGTGGATTCATGGTGTGCAAATAATGTTAGGGGATTAGAGGGTATTGGAACAGCACTACTGTTTCATACAGCAGTATTATAAAGTCAAAGCTAATTTTTTAATTTCTTACAATGCCTTAATGCAGGATTCAGGAAGGTAACTTCAAATATTTCAGTCAGTATTTACAGTGTGTCCTAAATAGTGTTAAACAATAATAAGGCCTGAATAACTAGTAGAAAATCTAGCATGCAGCCCAGCATCTTAATTCTCTCAGAATGCTTACCATTTTTGCTTATTTTACCCTTCTATTGATATCCACTTGGCAAGCCTAGGAAGCAAAAAGAAAAAAAAAAAAAAGAAAAAAAAATCTTACATATCCATGATCAAAAATGAGCGCCTGATGGCCTGAAGGTTGAAATAATTATCTCTGGTGGCCGTGCAGATCTCAATGTCAAAGCTAAGAACCACAGGGCAGCAGAATTAAAGCATGAAAACTGGCATGAGCACAGACAACTGCTTGAGGCTCTTTATTACTGTTTGATACAGCAGTTCTTTGTTGGAAATCTTGTTTTTTAGGTTCGAAAGCAACTGTGTGTGTCTAATCTCACATTTTCCTTTATCATCAATTCCATTCCTCTGATATTTACAAAACTAAGCAACATCACATGTGTTTACCCTGATTTCTGAATTAGTCTATAGGAGGCTTTCTGCTAATCTGCAGATAGGTGGCACCGTTCATACAGATTGGAAAAACAGAGCTCTCCCTGTTCACACTATTCTGTGCTCTAAATTAACCTGTCACTTTATTATTTGACAAGATCTTCATTTTTATTCATCAGGACTTGGGCCAGGATGAGTGCATTTATGGCCATTTGCTTTGCACGGCTCTCAGCTGAGTTTGTAGGTATTGTAAGTGAGATCCATTATCCCTGTTACAAGTGCACACAATGCAGATGCTGATCTGTGATGATGATGAGAAACCAAAGTCAGTAAAGACCACATAAGCCGCCCTTGATGAAAAGATAAATGAATGCATAAATAACATTGTGCTCTGCTGTGTTTGCTGAGATCAAGGATAAATTTTGAAGGTTTTGAGAGATCAGACATAGAGAACCTGGAGAAATTTGCCCTCCCTCACTTTGCATTCAGCAAGCATTTCACTGTGTACAGAGGAGATGAGACACATTTTAATGCATTACTGGAAGACCAGAAATGTTTGGGCACTTTTCTATTGGTTTGTTTGGGTTTTTTCCAAGAGAAAAACAAAGAAATTACATCAGAATAAGGCACAAATTTAATTACATACAATGCTAAAAAGAAACCCCAAACCATTTACATTTTCACTGTTCCTAACTCTGTGCTTTATGTAAATAGTTCCATGTCTATTGTGTTCTAATTATAGAGATGAATTAGTAAATTGTGTTTGTAATTGTATTAGTAGAGATTAATTCACATTTAAACAGAGAAAAACCCGCTAATGTGAGACCTATATATAAAAGATGCATTTCAGCCATATACAGAGCTCTGTGTTAAAGTATCATGTAAAAATAAAATCTAAAAATCAACTGAATATGTTGTTTTAGATTGGCAGCTCACCAGTAATTTTCCTATGGTGTATGCATGCATGTATAAAACCAGGAATTTTTAGAGAGGCTTTAGTCATATTTAAATCATGGAATCCTCTGATTAAAAGTAAAAAGCAACCTGTGTGAAAATACATTTTCTAAGTGGGTGTGGATAGGGTTTAGTGTTTAAAAAAGAAGGCTTTGGTCTGTGCCATCCATCCCAAAATGCACCCTAGTTCATGTTTCTTGCAAGCTGGCATTTAGAATCTTTTGTTTGTTTATATGCAATTTTTAGTATAATTTACATT
>CM063313.1:64691891-64831891 GCA_032173965.1 Sitta carolinensis
ACTTTTGCTGTCAGCTAATGGGATACTTGGAAATACCATATAAATATTAAAAAAATCCTGCAATCCAGCTTTGTATATTATTTGAGTTATTTGAGCATAACTTTCAGGGGGTAACTGATAATTCTCCTTGGTTTCCTTATTGATAGATTGATTAGAACCAATAATTACATTTTTATTCATGCGGGCTTTATTAATTTTTTTAACTTTATTTATGGTTTGTTGCTTTCAAAAAGTTCTATTTAAATGTAAGTAACATTTTCATTAAAATCTTAGTTTTTCTTTCTTATACCTCTCTGAAACATTTGAAATTTTTGTTGGAAAAGAGTTTCAAATAGTTTCGTAAGGCAGTAGGGGAGAGGATGAACTAGAGTACAGACTTTAATTACAGAGTGGGTTCCTATAGGATATCTTGAGGGCAAACTGGTGGGTTCATTCTTTTGCAGGTTGTATGGACCCCAAAGCTGTTTGCACTTAGTGAAGAAAAGCAGAATCTGGTTTTACAGCCTGGGCAGTTGTTGTGGACAGATTATTTGCAACCCAGTATCCTGCATGGCTGGGGTGGATTCACTTCCATTCAGTCTCCAGTGATTTCTACAAACAGCCCAAATCTTAGATCAGGGAGAGGGGGTGGGTCTGATTTTTATTAAACAATGTTTGAAGCAGTAGTTGAATGTGAACATAATTCTTTCTCTTAATGCACAGAATTAAATTTATGCCATAGCATAGTTTCTTGTGTCTCACTTGCAAGAAGAAATAATCTTCTGCTGCAAATCCTGGTGTAACTAGTGCTGTAAAGGCATGGAAGTTCCCTGTAAAGAATACAGTAATCAACTGAGGATGTAAAAATCCTTATAATTCGTGGATGTTTTTATTCAGTTTTGACCTTGCGAACAAACAGCATAAAACAGATCTAACACATAGACATATTTGGGTTGCTAATTCTAGAGAGATGTAAAACATTAATTCTTTTCAAAACTTTTCAAGAGTAAACTCAAAATATGGGAACAGCTTTTCTGGTAGGTTTTTGTAGCCTTGAACATTGGTTTGTTTAGTATAGCTGCACTAGCACCCAATTAACAAGTAGTAAAGTAAGACATAGTCATGGCATGTTTAATAATTTCCAGCATAAAGATTGTGAAATAAGATAAATACAGTTCTGCGTGCAAATAGATTTGGACGTAATGCAGTGACGAATTAGAAGGTAGTAACAGAAAGGAAATGAAGAGTTTATTGTTTCTATAGCTCCAATATCCATTAAAAGTTAGTTACACAGCAGGTGGCAGTTTGGATAAGTGTAAAGTGAATGTTTTGAAATAAATAGCAGCTGGGCGACCTGGGATGTCAGGGCTCTAGACAAGGGTGTGTGTTTGTCAATATATTCTACATGTTTTACAGACTCCTCAGGGACCAGGAGAAGATACAATTTCACCTTTTCTGTGCCAAAACATTTTAATTATATCTTCTTCCAAGTACAGCGGTTCAGTAACCAAGGAGCTGACATTGATGCATGTGTTGATAAAGCTGCAAACATTCAAAATGAGATTAACAAAGATTTTGAGGAAAGGGTGACAGCTAATTTTGTACAGTATTCTGCATCTAATTCAGGTCAGTGTAATGATAGAATATTTTATAACTGCTGTGTCATCTAGAATGACTTTTATGATGCTTTTTGTATTTAAAGATTCGTGTATATGAAAGTACAGTTCTTTATACATCATTCAAGCATGTTATATGTTTTTTATTGAACACCTATTGGTTGTAGCTCTAAACAGGAATAAACTTAAGCATTTAGAAGAAATTTTACATATCCATCTACATTAATCACAGTAATAAGGTCCTTTTGTCTAATTCACCTTGAAAATATTGACTTCAGATGTGAAACAAAACCAAAACTACCGCATGTATTTTATGGCATTGCTTAACATTTGCAAAATAATTGGATGGAAGGTTATAGAAAGTGTATTTAAATAATCAAACTGTAGTTTCTTTGTATTATGTGCAGTCTTTTGAGGACATCTCAGTGTATTTTTGCTCTGTTCTCCTTCTTGTTTGAAGGTAACTCACATTCTTCCACTTCTTTTTGTTTGTGAAATTTTCTCCTCTTTTTTATCCACTCAGTTCTCCATCTGCTTTCACTTTTGTTTGCTTGGGCCGTCTCTCATCCCAACTTGATAATGAGGAATGCAGTGTGACCCTGACCTCTATCAGCCCATGCATGACCTTCTGACTTGCCCACATAACCTTTGACCTTCTCTTTGACAGCTTGATTAATTACCCTGTGTTATGATTTATGAGTAAGTGCTATGTAAAAATAATAGACAACAGGTGGTCCTCTAAAATCTTTTTGTGGTACGTTTTCTTTTCCTGCCTAACCTGATGAGCTGTTTTAAGTTTAGAACTTAGTGGGACAAAGTGTGTTTGGCAGAAGCATGGCATTTTTACACAGCACTGGAATTCAGGCTGCTGAGGTATATCTGAGGTGGAAATATTGCAGTGTTAGCAGGGTGCAGTTGCCAAAATGTACATTGGGTGGAAACAGAAAGCAGAATCAACTGACATTTCAGGCGTTTCAGTCACAGGTCACGTCTTGAGAAAATTGCTCAAATAATGGAGGGGGCATTTTTCAAGCTGAGCTGCATCTCCAACAGCTATGTTTACTTTAACGCTTCACTAGTGACTTCTGATTGGTTGTCATGACCTCATCCTGCTGTTGCACCTACAGTGTCGCAATAGTGACATAGATGTACCCTTCTCGCAGTAAAGATGGGTAATGAACAGAGCATACTTCTTTCAGAAAGATGAATGGACATTGCTGTGTCTGTTTTAAACACAGGCAGGTTTAAGAGCAGAGTGCTTTGAGTTGCATTTCCCCACAGAATGAATTCTGGTCTTGCTGCCAGCCATCCAAATAGAAACCTGAACTTGAAAATTCAGGTTGATCAAGCATAGGAAAGTGATCTCTTTCAGATCCTCATTCACCGTCCAAAAAGATAGTTACATAGGTCAAAAGATACCTCTCCATTTCTGACCTCTGTTGTCACATATGGTATCCCACCCTGGTGGATTAATATGCAGATATGAATGGTTTTGGCTCATTACTCATTGTGCCAGGCAGGTGAGATGTAAAAAGATTTGGAATTTACCTCAAATACTTTGAGTTTCGTTTTTGGGGCTTTTTTTAACTTACCCCTTGAATTTTCAGTAAGAGGCAGAAAATACTGGCCCCATTTCTGGCTCGTATATCACAATGGAAAAGGCCCTTCTACATTGTCCTGTCTTAGTAGTATACATATTGTAACTGAGGTTCATGGATCTTTCCAACTCATGACTTAGTAAGCTTGCTTTTCCCTTCGTCATCAACCAACCCCAACCTACAAAAGCAGCAACCTAGAGAATGGTAGGAGTTAGTGTAGATTAAATTTTACTTACCTTGGAGCATTACCACGTGAGGGGAAGAGTTGTTAATTGGGTGCTTTAGTCTGAGAGAGAAATTGTAATTTTGTAGATTAGAGAACAGGAGTTCCATTTGTCAGTGTCTGACATAATTATAAGGTCTTATCACAGGTACACTGATGGCTGAAGATTGATGGGGGTGGGGGGTAGCATCCTTAAAGCTTAGCTTTTCACCATGAAAAAACTTTTTAGAGAGTGGTTTCTCCTTCTGTGCTCACTGGTCACACAGAAGGAAACTATTACATTGAAAACTACTATTATTATTTTGAAATCTACTGTTATTACCTAATGTTTGCATATTGCCTAATACCACTGGGGGTGGTAAGATTTAGAAAACCTCATAGATGATTGGTACTTAAGTAAGTCATAGGTCACTATGTTTTAATAATTGTATAAGCTCATCATGGCTGAAATTGGTATTTTTAGTGACATTGGTTTGTTTAGAATAGCTGCACTAGCACCAAACTATCAAATAGCAAAGTAATACATAATACATTTAATACTTTCCAGCATAAAGATACTGTGTATCTAAGTCCTGCATGCAAAGAGGTGTTTCTGAATTGGGCTTTCATTTTAAAAGATGCTTTTTAATGAATGTGATTTTTGTCTATGTTAGCAGTTATGCCAAAGACTATATCTTGCCCGCTACTAAATTTTGCTAAGGGCCTTTTCTAAGATATTACTGGTCTTGTGTTCTGAGATTTGCACTGACTTGCATGCTTCTCAAATCCACTGCATTAGAGCTCCACCTTTTTTTTTTTCATTTTCTGATTGCACTAAACTTTAATGGTGTAGCTATGCCCACATAAATTGCATTTTTTTGAATTAATTGAAGTTAAAAGCCGTATTGTTTACACTGATGTTATTTAGAGCAGTAGAAAATGCTCAGATAAAGGCTGAATAAGAGAGATTGTAATTGAGTATATTTTACCAGTAATTTTGTTTTTCCATGTTGATTTTTACATGTTACTCTCAAACTTTCTTTCTGGTGCCATTGTTTTCTTCTTAAAATTTAGAATGCAGAAGTACAAGATGCACCATATCATGTAAGCAAAACAATCCAAAAAGAGATTACTTTCCAAAGAGAAAGACTTAGGCTTTCCCATAAAAGGGGGAAAAAAATCTTAGTTCAGTTATTACTTAATTATTTTAATTCTAGTGAAAGGAAAGGCCTGCTATCTTTGAAAAATTGTAAAAAAAATATAAAGGGAATCATGTTACAGTGCTTAAAATATATTTAATAAAAATCCTTTAATTTATTTATAAAATAGTGAATTTAAAAATAGAATCATATTTCACCTGTTGATGTCCACATGAAAAATTGACATTGTGTCCTCACAAAATGGGACAAATAAGTCATGTAATTTTAAGTTACATAATCAATAACTTAGACAAATTCCACTTCTTTGATGATTTGTGTGACTGTTTTGTGATCAGGTTGAAGTGCAGAGTTTCAAATCCCTGTAACTCTTCTAGCTCTGTAATAAACACATGAATTTTGCATTTCACATTGTGTAGAAAACAAAACAAATCAATACACAGAATGTCTCTGCTCAAAACAAGCAGGTCAAGAAGATGAAGAGCCCCAAAACTACCAGCCTGCCAAGCAGTGCAAAACCTCTAGCAGTAGCATGCTCAAAAACTATCCTTTCATCTAAGATGTACAGTTTAGGAATGTTTGTAAGCCACATTCTTCTCCGTGATGAAGTTTGGGCCTTGAAATTTTCCAAGCTGGAAAATTCATGTGCTCATAGTATATTATGCATTAATATGGCCAGGCATGGTGTGGATAGATTTTAAAATTTGTCTTTCACTCTCTGTTTTCTTTCACCCTTTCCCTGTTGTTTATTTATATTTTGCCTGTTTATATTTATCCCAGTTGAATTCATGTCAGGCAGGGCAGGAGACCCCTTATGGTGCTGCATCCAAAAAGGAGACAATTTTCTCTTTGGCCTGTTGTGATCTTTTTTGAATACATCCCTTATGCCAGAGGTAGTATCCTGAATGCTTCTATTTTCACCCTGTTTAGCAGAGTGCAACTGTGCCCTTTAACTTGGTTTTTGGTGGGAGGAGAAGCTATGACAGACGTTGGAGAAGGGCACAAGGATGAGGGGAAGGAACTCCCTTCGGATGTGATTTTGATAATTAGTAGAGTGTGTCCAACTGTAGAAAATCACTGAGTGACAATCTCTCTACCTGACAGTGGTCACAGTGGACTACAAGGTTTGTAAATGGCTCTACAGATTAGAATAAAGCAAGCCCAAATAAAGTATCTTTTGTTGGGGTGGACTTGATTTGCCCTGGGAAGCTAGATATGAGGGACCACTTTTGATCCTCATGACTGGACCGAGTACAAAATGAAGCACCAAGTGAAAAGCTGGAATAAAGCTGTTCCATTAGATAATTAATATAGATGTTTCCAAAAAGCAAGTCTTTATTAAAATTTACTTCTAAAGGATAGCTTGATTTTGACTGGGAACCCATGTTAACTTTAGGGACATGTCTGTTAAATGCACGTGCTTCTCCTTTTTCCCTTCAGCTGCAATTATATCTTCCACAAATATTATGATTTTTCTTGATTTGCCATCTTTTAAAAATCATAGAATTTGATTGGGTGATTTGTTCAAGATTTATTGCTCATTCATAAATTCATATTTTTTCAATCAGCTCATTTCCTGAGGCACAAAAATGTGCCTTATATGCTCAAAAGCATCCTGCAGGTCACAAATGTGCTCTGGATTTGTTGAATATGCAGTATAATCCCAGTGAACTTTTACAACAGATTTAAAGATACGCTAAAAAGTCAGACCCACCATAAAGAGTTGACTTGTAAGCAGCACCGCTAGATCAGTTGTATTGATTCATTGTTACTGCTGCTATTTGCCATGGTATGCTTACTGTCAGCTAGACAAAAGGTTTTATTATTCTAAAATGTGGTGAATAATTTTCACATGCTTTCTTTAATGTATCTATTTTTATATATAAAATCTCTCAATCCTTTTTATTTTAAAGGTTTTACTGGCTGGGCATAAAGCTTTTTATTCATTATTATGTAGAGTTCTTAAAGCGACATTTTACTTTTAGTTCCTGTATTGTTTTCTGAAAAAGTAATATAAAGTGCTTATGAATAAAACAACATATTAAATTATTTTAAAGGTAAAACAGGCAACTTTTCTGACGCTGAGGGATGTCTATGAGCATAAGTACATGCACAGATACATATTCACACATCAATATCCCTTTAATGACAGAATATTCTTAAAAAAACATCTACAAATGATGTTGTGTGAAGTTGCTGAAATAAATAAAAAAGTTCTAAACAGCATTAAAGTAAATGCAAAGCATTTTCAAGCATTAAATCTCCCTTTTCACATTTCGTCTTGTTTGTGTGTGTGTCTGTGACTCTCTTCTAAAACAGGAAGGCTATGGAGTAATAGTTCTGAATCCCAATGAGAACTATATTGAAGTTGAGAAGACAAAAGCCCAAATACAGCTGTCTTCTGATATCTCAGATGAACCTGCAGAAAAGAGAGAAAGAAAAGATAAAATCCAGAAGGAAACAAAGAAGCGACGTGACTTCTATGAAAAGTATCGAAATCCACAAAAAGAAAAAGAAACTATGCAGATCTATATTAGAGTAAGTTGCTTTTGATTTTGTTTGCCCTTGTTTATTGATGCATACATATGCTTACTGCCTATATTTGCTAATAAATAGCATGCTTTGGTAAAAACAAATACATTACTGGCATTCAGGAGTATACAAAGTTCCTGGCTCTTTATTTTATTGGTACATTTGGTCATTTATTGATCGTGATATTTTGGAAGTGTTGCAAAAAATTTCTTTCTAAACTCAAAGGAAAACTTCAAATAAACCCCAGAGGAACTCACTGTTGTTATCAAGAAAGAAATTATTTAAGAAAGACTTTCTAGAAACTGTTTTATAAATAGAGGTGTTCGAAAGAAAGACTTTGTAGTGAAGCTTAGGCAATATACTAGCTTCACATGTCATGTATGCATTTATTGTATTATGTTGTATTATATTGGGGAGGCAGTAGATACAGCCTGATAGTTTTTTATCGCCTGTCAAATTAATAATGTATTGTGGAAAATACCAGTGTTCATCTTGTGTGGTAGCAAATTTACCCTGTAATGTATTGTTTTTATATGAGCAGCCATCCATTGTGTTTGAGCTAAACTTTTGAAGGCAGATAAAAGAGGAAACTTGCTAATGTATTAATAAATATTTAAGCTAGAATAATTTGAGAATGGTATGATGAAGAAATTCTGTCCCTTGTCCTTTTCTGACTCAGTGAACCTTTGCACTTTGTAATGCTACCAGCATGGGATCATTATAACAGTGCTACCCAAGGATTTCTAATTCTGCAGGGGGCACAAACAATATTATTTTCACATTGGCACATTCTGCTTCATATACATACTATGCATTATACATTCCAGACTGAGTCACACAATTTCCAAAACCCTTATTATGAAAGTTAACATTTTCATTCAACAGTAAAACACATCAGAAACTCCACAGTGAAGGTAAAACAATAAAAATATATGTCATTCTGGTGAGAAAGAGAAAAATCCAGCGAGATACTCATCTTAAATTTTAATATGCCCCTGTTAATTTTTTTTAGCATAACAATTTTTGTAGAAGAAATATAACTGTGCTAGCTAGTTAAAAGAGTTAGTAACTTGGATATAAGACTGTCACTAGTACCATAAATATTTTCTGTCTTTTGAAAAATACCTGAGTATGGGAAGAAAAGGAATGCATATATACATTCAAAAGTCACAACAAGGCACTGTGTTTTCTGTTTGCAGCTTTCTAATAAGATGCTCTTCTGCCATCTAGCCAAACCCTCCTTCTTAAGAGGGGCAATCAGTCTTAACGTAAGGTCCATGAGAATCCAGTGGACAGTGTTGCTGTATTGTCTGAAAAGAAGTCTAGTCAGCATGCAGGTTCAGTGTTCCTTTGCTGAAAGTGAACCTTTTTTTCATAGTCTTTTTGGCAATTCTACCTTCTCATGACTCTTGGCTGAAGAGGCATGAAATTTGGTTTCAGGAGGCTTAACCCCCTGAAATACGAAATATATTGTTCCTTCCCATTTTCCTTTCTGCACAGCTCCATGCGTTAAATATGACTGTTGATGTTTGCTTTATTTGATTTTCTTCAAATCAAGGAAAGAAGTAGTATATATTTTAGTGAAAGTGTGGTTGGTGGTCTCCTTCCCCAGACCAATTAATTGAAATTGGGTTTTCCGATGAGCTTGATGTTGTAATTCTGAAAGTATTATTTTGGGGTTTTTTTTTTTAGTAGACTCCAGTACAGATAGTTTTTTGAAACAGAAGGAAAAACACACCTGCTTTAGCGTATTGTGGGACAAATCAATATGAATTCCTTGCTTACCAGTTTCTAAAACAAAACTGGACCATCAGTAATGTTCCATTTACTCGATTGGTCAGAACTGCTAAGTCTGTAGGTGGTTGCAAGAGACGCAGTGCCATATTTGCAGTTTTCGTTCCTCCCAAGCTTGAGTTCATAGGATTGCTCTCTTCCTGCAGCCAGGGACTTACCTCCACAGGCTGCTGTGAGTACAGCCTTGGTGCTGGTTTGGGGTGATCTCAAAGGACGATTCAGATACAATCTCACTGTGTACTATAGCATACATTTGACTCACTAGACTCTTAAAATAAAACATGCTGTCACTCAACAGAGCTATTTAAGGATGGTATATGATTTGTAATGAACTCACCAAAGAGTTTTGAAAAACCTGAACTGGCCTTATGTCAACTTTGCCAAGTAGGAAAAAGTATGTATAGACTAGACAAAAAATTTCCTCATGGGAAAGCTTTAACTTCATCTAGCATTGAAGGAAATATATGGTTGTGTCAAATATGCTGGAGAAATTGTTTCAGATGGCAGGAATAAATATCCTCAGTTACGTTCTCATAGGGTCACGGAGATCTGTTGTGATCTAATGCCATTTGAACAAATTAAAGCTGTCTGGTTGATGCTCCCACTTGTGCAGCTAGATTTTCCAAGAACTGGAGAATTAGAACTCTTCCTTAGTAATTATGTTTAAGTATTTTCTTTTTTTATTTTATTTTATAGTTTAAAAAATAGCTGGTGTATTCAAGAATGTAAAAGCTGAGTCTTGAAATACAAAATATCAAACTGCACTGTATTTTTGTACAAAATGAGTATAAATAAAAACGACTATGGCAGTGTGTAATGCATTAAGCATAGTGCTCTTGAAAGATCAAAGTACTTACTGTTTCATGCTGGAAGTTTCCTTAACTATGAAATAATGTACTTTCTGGCATACATTATGTCTTGTTAAAGGAACTGATTTGGTCTGGGTAATAAACATCATGTCAAACATTATGGCAGGAAAACCTGCTTAATATGTTTTGTAATAAGACAGATTTTTTTTGTTCTTGAAAACATCTGCCAACTGAATTCACAAGTGAAGACAGAAAATGTCATCAATTCTGTAACATTCTTGTAAATTTTATTTCAATTTTAGCAATGCAAACCAGGAAAAAAAGACTTTTTGATAATCAGCATTGACTATAATACTTTTATGGAATGATTAAACACAAGCATTTTACTTTTATATAATGTGCTAATGAATGCATATGAATTTTAATACTCTTACTGTTCAGATTTTAACAAGCATATTGACAGATCATTTTAAAAGCATCTGGTTTTTAATGTGTTGAATGGAGGATTGAGTAAAATAGCTAAATATGTACATACATCCTTTGAAAAAACAAATTTCTATCCTTAGTTGTAAATTTTACCATTTTTTCTTAGACCACCAGAGGCTGCTCTGTACATATGGGCTAATGCTTTCTCCCCAGAAGCTTACTGCCCCAGCCAGCCTTCATTCTTTACTGAAGTAAACAGAATTTGTTGCTCTCTTTTCTCTCAACTTTTTCCTATGTTGGTCTCAACCTTTCCCTATGGAAACAGATCATACATGCTTAAATGTGGCATGATCATTCCTTCCATTCTCAGCCGTTTCCCATTCCCACAGATTTTCACAGTAACAGTGTTTTTTCTATGTTAGAAGATACTTTAAAACATAAATTGGTATTTCCCCCTTCTAAATTGCATTCACCACTTAAACAAGTATACAGAGTTGATTCTGAAATGTTCTGAAAGAAACAGTATGAACTGTGTAATTTTATAGTAATTTGCAATAATGTTGTTGCCCCAACAGTTGGAGGATATCAAAGAGGCAACCAAGGAAGAAGTAGGAAGAATTACTTTTATCAGACCAACTAATGGGGTCAGGTTTTGTGGACAAAAGGGATAAGCTCTTCCAAACCTGTATGCTAGGAACTTTGTCCTTTTTTTCCCCCCACTGAGCTTATCTGCTTGATATAATTGAATAATTCTTACTAAAAATATTTTTACTAAAGCACAATCTATAACAGCACCATTTTTATTAACAGAATATTAATGAAATTAATTTTGGACTTAACATACTTTTTATAATCAATGTTTCCTACCTTCTGTAAGAGATTAAGTAAGAAAAGATCACATGCAACCAGTTAATCTTTTTTTATTAAAAATGGATACATCTGGATAATTTATGTATTTATGAAAAAGTGGTAAAAGGCAGTTGTTTTAATACACAGTAAAGTAAGCGAGGACTGCTGGCAGGCAGGAAATCCTGGCAAGCATGCAAGCACAGTTGTGCCATTTCTGCCATTGTTTGGCGTGGCTGACACGGAGCGCAGCCTGACTGGAGGCCACAGCAGAGTGTCCGCTTGTGTGGGATGACCTTTCAGAGCCATGGATTCCTTTCACGCTGAAGATTGAGTCATTTCCCGTCATAGCTGCAGTCCCACCAGCTGCTGGTTTCACCCTGTGGCCATCCCTGGGCCAATGACCTACCCTCTGACTTGGCAAGGTGCATGCCTGCTCTTGTCCAAAGCCTGTGTGACTGCATTAGCTTGCTGCTGAGACAAAGCTAATAAGCCCTTTATCCACCAGAGGAGACAAAATGACAAGCCCTATGCAAACAGCTCCTGAAGGTAAGGGACATGTTCAGCACAGAGAGTGTCTGTGGCAAACGTGGGCATCAGGACTTCAGCCTCTAGAGTTTCATGCTGATGTTTTGTTTCCCCTTTTACAACAAACAATGCCTGCTTTGTTTCTTCTTTTACAACTGCCAGTGTTATTTTATATGTACCTCTGAAATAACACATGGTTTTACTCTGCCCACTTTTAAAGCCTGTTACTTCCTTATGTTCTTGAGAAATCTCCTTCACTTGTAAGCAACAGCAAAATCATGCTGATAGTAAAAAGCTCATGAGACCTGCCTAGAAAGCACCATGGCATTGTTGTTCTTGCCCCATGTGCTGCTAGGCGCTCAGAGGTGAGAAGGCACTGCAGTTCAAGTGCTGAACATAAACGAGTAGGGGCATTCTGAGTGCTCCAGGAGCACCTGGAGAGATCTGGTCTTGCAGAACCTGTGCCACCAGAGACCTGCACCACCCTGGGCCAGCAGCTGGAAGCCAAACACCTACCATGACACTTAGCAATTGCAGTTAGGCTACCACTTCATTCCTGAAAGGTCAGATAAGCTTTAAGCTGCTGCAGTAGTTTCTGTAAATCAAGAAGAATATGTATATGTCACCTTTCATTCTAGAGAAACTACAGTGAACAGGCATTTTACATTAAATAGCTGAACTGTAGAGAATTTAAACTAATGTTCAATAATTTATGCATAGGCTATTTAGCATGAGCAGCTAACTTAGGTATTTTTAAAAATCCTGAGATTATAAAGAATTCTTATAGTAAGTTTTGCATCTACTAATCCTGGAAAGTTTTATTTGTCTCCTTTCCCTGAGCGATTGAGAAATCAAAGACACAGATAATCACTGAAGGGAAATTCTGTATCTCTTCAAGAACACCACTGGCTCTTCTCTGTGCTGTACCCTCTCTTTGTTCTGCATTTCACAAGTATGGTTTAATCAAAGAAAAGGAATAAATCGGGACCATCAAGCTTTGGTGTCTTTCAGACATTCATTACATGATGCCAGTAAAGTGTCCATTGTTAGATCCAGCTCCTAAAATGTGAGGCAAGCCATATAAGTTTCCAAAAGAAAGAAGCAGCTTGCATCTCTCCTCCCACCACAAGCTGTATGGTGCTCCCATGGTGCTAAAAAAGATTCTCACTCGCAAGTCAGAAGAGCGCTCCTTCCTTTCAGATGGCATTCAGGATCATAAACGTGGCCACTTCATGGGTAACGGTGAAGAAAACTCGCACAGCAGCATGCAGATGTACTTGCCGAAGGCAAAAGTGAATAAAATCATTCAAACATCTTGAACATATTGCCTAGTTTTGATTGTCAAGTGACCGCAGTGAAGGACTGCAGAGACCTTCTAGGTCTTCTGGGCCCGTTCAGATTGCGCTTTGCAGGTATCATTTATCTGACAGAACTAAAGGAATTTAGCTATTATCGAAGAACAAGGATAATATTCTCTAACCTTCTGCACACAGTTGCGTGTTTTCCTACTAGGTTTCAGTGCATTTGGGAAAATTGGAAGAAAATTTAGCAAGGGCTTGAGTGGTAACATACACCTTTTTTGCAAAACTTGTAAGTTCTTCACATTTTTTCTTGGGGACTGGTCAGCTATAAGACACTTGATATAATGGGAGATGATAAAAATTAATTTCTGAGATACATATTTGTAGTTATCTTAAGCTGAATGGCGTTATTGCAACATAACCCTTTTCTATGGAGACATACCACCCCAATGAACTTCTCTAGAAATATTTATGTATTTTGGAGAGGAGCATATGAGTGCTCCACTGCAGTGCTTGGAGGTCAGAAATATATTTGTGGAGTCTAGGAACTGAATGTCAGCATACAGGGAACTGGAGTACAGGATGCACAGTAAGTTCAAGGATGTTTTCACCTCATCTGCTACAGAAAACAAAGTGTAAATTCTGGAAAAAATACAAAGGGGAAAAAAATGTAGCTTTTGGGATTAAGATAAATCTGGTGGTTCCTGTGTAGGCTGGTTGGCTGCCTGCAGCAGTGACAGCTGCCAAAGGCACTAGAAATAGTGGAGGAAACAGGCGTGGAACAATGTAGAATAAGCTGCCCAGAAAAAAATGTTGGTTCTACCCTGCAATTCATAGGTGGCTGAAATTTGAAAAATTAGGTATTATTGCAATTAATTAATCTAATTTTAGAATCTTTACAAGTTAAGGATTTTACTAACCAAAATCTTTGCTTTTTGTGAATTTTTATAGTGGATGATGTTATTTTGAATAATTTACATCTTGAAGAACAGGGTTGATCTTTTTAATCAGCTTGTTGCCATCACTACAGGCAAAGAAATATGCCTTATTGTGAGTTTTTAGGAGAACTGACCTCTTGTTCTTGCTCTGTCTTAGTGACCTCTGTATCAGATCTGCACTCCCCAAGAATGAGGGTTTACCAACTTCAGAGTTGTTAATTTCAGTTGTTAATGCCAGGCAGAAGGCATTCCTACTCTGTTTTACAATTATCTCCAGCCATTAACTCATCTAAATTTTGAGAAATCTCATTACTCTCTCAAGCTGAATCCTTGTTTTATCTCTATCTCTCTGGATTAAAGCGAATTCTAAACTGATCAAAAATGCTTTTGTCTTTTGTGGTCAGTGGTGTTGGTAGCAGGTTTTCTCCCTGAATGGGCTGCATGCTGTTCAGACACATTGTTCTACACTTTTGTTGTTTAACAGTTGATTCTCATTCTCTTTCTCTGTCTTTTTTGATCAGTGCTTGGCAAGAATGAATTTATCAATAACCAGTGAGGTATATTTTGTGTATTTTCAAGTAAAACTTCGATTTTTGTTTGTTTTCCCAATAGATGGCACTGCTTGGAGAGAAACTACTAAGTAAAGTGAGATTGATGTGCATTTAGAATTACCAAGAGTTGTGTCTGTTGAGGAGACCGAAGATTTTCTGGGCATTTAAGCAGCAATTTGAGATCTTCTTGTCTGGTACTTCTAGTGAAAACATGGAGTGAGAAAAGTATGCAAGTGCATGTGCAAGTGTGTGCACACAGGCACTACCTACACCAAAGCGGACAAAAACTGCTCACATTCTTGCATGTTTGGTGTCCTGTAAACTGCATAAGGTGGCCTCTGACTTAATGCAGGCTGTGACAGACATAGGATACATGAGACTGGAAAGCTGTTTTTTTTTTTTTTTCCCAAAAGCAAAAATTTAATTGGTGTATCCAGCTATATAATACAGCAAGGAATTTAAAATGTTTAGTTCAGGCAATACAGCTGGTACTTCATAAGCATTTGCAGTGTGTTCTTTTGGACTGGTGTTTCCTTCCAGGATGTTCCTTCACTCCTATCTCCTATCTTTTCCACCTGCTGTGTAACTGAATAATCTGATTTCATGGATCTTACCAGTTTGGTCTGTGTCCTATAAAAGTGGGCAATTACCACATAACTGTGTCACAACCACTCTGTTCTTAACCTGGGAAAAGAGAAGCTTGAATTGCATGTAGATGTTAAGATGACAGCTGTTTATTTCTTTGGGATCTGGTTTGCTGAGGAATTCTTTTGAAGTTATCAAAGTAATGAAGAAATTTAGCAAAGCTTAGGCTGCCTAAATAATTTTGAAAGATTTCTAGGTGTGGCCTTAGGGTTTGATGCGTCACTGTCTTCACACATTCCACTTTGTAGGAGCTCCCTGCTTCTCTAGCTATTCCACTTTTCGTGTTTGAAAACTGAACAAACACATTTGGTGACAGGATTGTGTTATTTATTGTGTGTCCCTTGCACTGGTTGCTCAAAAAAGGTAGGCTTGTGTTTAATTAGACCGTTGATTGTCTTTAAATCCATTACCAGTGAAGACTGTGTGTGAAGTTCTCCTCAGTGAGTTATGTCAAGCTTTCAGATGCTTCATGCTGCTCTGACTGCATTGTCTTAAGTGAGCAAATGACTTACGGCTGTGATAGATCTTAAAATAACAGCGTTTGATTTGATTTAAGACCACTTGTCTTAAATACCTTTCTTCTGCTATTGGCTGTTAGTTCATTATGTTCCTTTACCATTTCCTTTCCTTTTCTGTTTTGAGCTACTCTAGCTTACTTATAGAGTTTAGCTGATGCATAAATTGATTTTTTTCTAGTGGGCCCTGAACAGTGTCATCGCTGAAGCAGAGGGTGAGATGCTACTGTTATTCTGTTCTGGTGCTGGTAAATAACCATGACATTATTTTTTAAGAAGACCATGAATAAAGCTGTTTCTACCCAAAGATAAAGTGACCAGGCAAAGTTCAGCTTTGCTAGACTAGCAAAGATAGATGGCAGAAGATGACCACTGCTTCACTTGTACTGTGGGTCCACAGAGCATACAAAAGTTAGAAATATAATGTTATGGCATGGAACTAACATAAATTATTTCATGTCCAAAATGCTGTAGTCAGCTTCAGGACTTCTCTGGAGCATGTGCAAAGTCACTCTCCCTCAAAAGCCTTTGAGCCAAGGTTTAGGGAGCTTTCACAATGTATGTTTTTACACTTCTGCGACATTAGAACTATGGAGCTCCCACTTTCTTGCTTTTGTTGGAAGGTGTAAGATATGGCAGTTGTGACCTGTCCTGGCTGAAAGTGCTTTGAGCATAGTTTTTGACTAGGTGCCCCTCAGAGGTTCTTTCCCTCTGATGTAGTTCAATGATTTGACATTGCAAAGTTTCACCTCAGCCCTCAAAGACGTATTTGATCTATGAGTAGACTTTGTTGACATTGTCAAGAGAGGCAAATATCACTGTCTTAGAACATTTAGTAATACTGAGGTTGTGGTTGGCCATCCACAATAGGAGGAGTAGGTGATTTAGACCAGGAAGCTTACTGAGCTATCAGCATGGTTAAAACAGTGTGACAGTAGCTCAAGTACTGCTACAGAAATGCATCTTGAAAGATACAAACCCCTACAGACAGGCACTGATCTTTCTTGGCATTTTTAACACTGGGGTCTTGAGCAAATGTTCATGATTTCTTCAGAAATCAAGAATTTCCCCAAGACAGATCATTATCTTGAATTTGCTGAAGGGTGTTCAATCAGAACAGCAGTAGGAGTTTTTTCACAGATGTTGTCCAGATGTTATTAGCATGACCATTCTGGAATAATGGGAAGGATACAAGTACTGCCCACATCCTTCCTACTTCCTCTCCTTTGTTATATCTTCATCAGGATTTTCTCTGCATTGCTAATTTGAGTCCACAAGATTTCATTTTAGACTATAAAGCAGTCCTTGAGTGTCAGAAAGAATAAAAAACACCCTGTGACATTTAAATTGATCATTTGCAAAGTGTGTGTTTAGAAGTGGATAGACATGACAGAATTACAAAGGCAGTACTTTATTAAAGCATTAGCTAAGAGTGGTTTAATTAAGCCTGTACACAATTACTTCTTGTAGTTGTCTACACTTTGTCTAGACTGCTGTTTTCAAGATGAGAAACAAAGCTTTGCAGCAGGCCAGTGCATTACCTACAGGTTGCCTTGAAGCCCCTGCACAGAAACCCTGCTTCTCTTAATCTCTTACACCTGTGCCCAAGTTCATGAAGAGCTACAAATTACTTAATGAAAGCTTTTGTCCAATTCTGTGTGAATGCTGCTACCTCCAAAGAAGTCCATGCTGCTTGGGTGTTTGGTCATTGTACCAGGATACACTGAATGTGATCAAGGTACGCAGGATTTCCAACATGCCTGGTACCTGGCAGCCATGAGTTTTTAGGACTCATTTTCATCTTTATTACTTAATAAGATTTAAGGTTTAGAATTTAGGGGGGGTTTTTGAGTATTTGCTCTAATAGAGCTAACAACAAAAATAGAAAAAATATGTTAAACATGTATTGTTAAACAGTGCTCTACTGCTCATTATAAGAGCTCTTCCTGAGTCTCAGCCTGAAGATCTGGTTAATCAGCTCCTAGAGGGCAACCAGGACTAGAGACAAATTACCCAGAGACTTCTTGGGGTGACAGCTTTTCCGCTGATGCCATTAAATACAGACCCTGCAGTTTTCCAGATCCTTTCTTCTGCACAATCTCCTTCTCCAACACAGGATGAGTCTGTCCTTCTCTTTTCCTGTTTAGCCAGGGAACTTCTGTTAGGATTGCTGTCTGTTTTCATCCTGATGTAATGGTTTTTATGGAACTTGTGCATGGGCTTATAGAGAAGTTCAAAAAGAGGAACTAAACAGAATTTTTTTTCATTAAATCTCCATAAATCCATGTCTCCAAAACTAAGTAATGGTTTGAATGGGGGAAGGCTGCAGGTGTTCATTCCACTTAATCTTTGTCTTAAAATACATCAAATAAAGTGTTTTCTAATAATGGATTAACATGGCATCAAGGACCATTTATGACAGTAACAAAAGTGGCATCCATGTGATTTTTTTGATAGTTTATTTTCCTTATCCCACATAGCAGCATAGACATAGATTACGTATTTTATAGAAGATACATATTCTCAGGATCTTGAGTTATGTCTGGAATTTCTGTTCTGTTGTTGTTCAGTCTATAATCTCAATAAGACTCCCAATGTTTAGCCTGTGCTGCCTGAGTTACAAGATTGCCCCCAATTTTCTAGTTCGGTCAACCAAAAAAATTAAGATATGATAGAGGTTCGGTAGAAAAAATTCATATCAAAACAACTGTTCACTTTGTCATTATGACAACCTGCTATAACAAATGTGATTCTTTTTTAATTTATGACAATTAATTGCTAAAAGTAATTTAATCTGACAGTGGCAAGGTGTTGAAAGACTCCTGAAAATGTCATAAAAGTGACCTTTCTGCCCATGTGCAACCAAAAGCCATTTTTAACAAGGAGGCTCAAAAACAGTACAACTTCTTTTGTACTTTGTTAATTAGTTATTGATTTGAAACAATGCTTTGCCAAATATTGTCAGATTAGCTAGATGCCAGGAAGGTCACAGAGTGATAGTCTAGTCCTGATAATCTTATGGTATATAAGAATTCTTTTTTACTTTGAACCTTTTGTTCTGATATCCTGAGAATTACATTTCCTGGTTTTAGCATCTGTGCTAATTTAAAATACAGCCAAGCTGTCTGTTATGTAATTGGATGTTTTGAGTTGTTAAAAAAAATTGCAACGTGTTAGAAGAAAATTGCTGTTGATCTAATATCTAATGATCTTCAACGACAGCGATGCACCACTGCTGCAATGCGAACGGCCTTGCTAATCTGTGTGGAAAAGAGCCTGTTTTAATGAAATAATCAACACGGGGGAATCACAGAGTTCAAGACAGAGGTATGACAGGCAAGTTCTGAGGTTGTGTAGAAACTCAGTGGGATGAAAGATCATTTCCTAGGGTACATTACTGTGAAACAAAAATAAAAGAGGTGTATCTGCACAGAAAAAATGGGGAAACAGAATTCAGGGTTAAATAGCTAACATTCGACTTTTCAGCTTACTGAAATGAGAACCAACAAAAGATTCAAATCTGAATTTCAGATTGTGTTTGTCTTTAGATAATTACTTATAAGCTAATGACAGTTACTTCAAATACAATTAACTGTAGTCCTCTACATATTAAGACACTTCAGCAAATCTTTGTAACTGTACATTAAGAAGGTAATATATCAGTTTACTTAAAGCAGTGAGTACTTTGCAGTCTTTATTAAGAGAAATCAAATAGCTTTGAGCCTGTTAAATCTTTCTTTCACTTAAATAACTGCTCTTGAGTATAATAAATAGGGATGGAGAAGTGAAGAGCAGTACAGAGCAAAGCCATTCTACTTTGTTTAATTTACACAAAAGATATAAAATCTGCAACAGAGACTTTACAGCTGAGGTTTGTTCTGAAACCATAGCTGTTAATGAAAATATTAAGTTATTTTCTTACTTAAATGTGTTGAAGAGTGTGTAGATTCATAGTTTCCTGTGGTTGGGAAAGCTGCATTTTCCTTGGCAAAAATGGTATTTTTCTTGCAATAGCATGGTTAAAAAAAGAGTCTGTTTCTCATTACAACATATAAACAGATTGAAAGAACAGAAGAATAAAACAGGCTTTTAAGTACTATAGGAAATAGAAAAATAACACTTTTGCATGACTTCCATTAAGAGTTTTTTGAATGTTTCAGATATATTCATTTCCAAAGGAATTGCTTTCAGTGTTGAGAAAAATGCATGTAATCATTTCAAGGACTGGCGTGATCTCTCTGTGTCTTGTGAAGATAGTTCTTTTTTTATAAAAGTATTTGCATTCATTTTTATTTACTTACCCTCACAATTAATCTGTTAATTACCAGAAACATGGCTGGTAAGGAGGATATCTGTGAAGATACAGTCTGATGGTTTGTTTAAGAAATACTCTTTTGTTCCATAATTTGATAATACAAAAGGCAGTTGTTTATGGAGTTCATTATGTTATAGGCAGAAATACATTGTGGGCAGAATCTCGATTCCTGAGATTGAGTAGTTTAGAAAGGAAAAAGTACAAGGAGACATAAAAAAATGTAAATTGTAGGTATCCATATCAGTAACGAAATGCAGCTGCCTCAGTCTTTGAGTATTTTTACCAATAGGAATATCTTTATATCTATAATAGCTGCTGTAGTTGTTATTTAAATTAGAATGTGTAAGTCCAGTTGCAGAGATTGGCAGATAATGCTTAGATCATCATGGCCTGGGGATTTTCTTGTGAACTGCACAGGTATTTGTCTGTAGCCATGGTATGATTGTGCAGATAGGCCTAATCTGAGGAATTGTTATTACATCTTCAGTCTGAGGAGTTTCTCTATGCAGGATTTCAAGGCACTTTGCCAGAACATGCTACTTCAAATTCAGCCTTCCTTTGCCTGGAACCCTGTAAGTTATATGGAAAAGGAAAAAAAAAAAAAAAAACACAAAAAATCAAGAAGCCTGTCAGAGAGCTAAAAGGAAAAGCAGTTGGGTTTTTTTCCTTAAGTAATACACCCTCTGATTAATTACTCTCCTTCCTCCTATTTATTTTCTGCTCCTGCAACTTTTTCATCTCAGTGAGTCAGCAGTGTTTGTGTGCCCAGACTAAAAAAGACAAATATCATCTTTGTATTTACTTACATTCTTTTTTTTTAATAAGAAAAAAATTAACTTATTGGTGAAGGTCATAATAAAGAGCCACTGAGTAACTGATTTTGCCTGACTTTTCCGTGGGTTTTTTTTGGTCTCCTTTCCTGCGCTTTACTAGAAGATAGTTGGGTGGTGATGACAAGACATGCTAGACTCCAACATAATTAATGTTGGGAAAATCCAGCCTTGAACAACAGCCTGATAAAATTGTTTTACCCTGACCAACAAACAGATGCTTTAACCAGGACAATATAATAATATTTGAGACTTAATTAATTTAGCCTGAGATCCAGGATTTACTTTATAAACAGCAAACCCTTTCAGGCTACAAAGTCACTTGAATTTCCAAATGAAAAGCTGAAGAAGTGAGGAGAGCATTTGAACAAAGCAGCAGAAAGTATTTGCCATGCAGAGAGGCTCAGTCATTGCGGAGTGAAGGACATGGATATCGTTTGCTGCTTTCTTTATTTTTGCAAAGCTCTGTGTCCAAACTCATTCTGCTTAACTCTTCAGTTCTACTAGGAATCTTGGAAATTCCATCTGCAACACCAGCCTTCTAAAAATGCTCATATATCATGTAACATCTACATGCTTCGGAAATGGTGGCACTCTGAAGGCCCACATTTGCCAGAAAGGAAGTATAGAATTGTATCAGTGATACAATAATGCAGCTGAGACCACTGGCACCTCTCTGAGGAATAGTTGTGGGCTCTGACAGAGTCTCTATGTGGTTTCAGGGCATTGTTGAGCAGGTGTCAGAGCTGTTGAAATATTTTGAGGGCTTGGAGCTAGGGTCTGTGGTTGAGAGAGTGGAAAGTGTTTTGATTTCCAGCCTGTTCCTTACCAGGCAGAGGTGGTTGGAGCAATTTGGACACAGGAGATGAGAGTGGTTTGAGGGTTTTTTTAATGCAGAAGTAGCTCTAGGGTTTTTTGTTAGGAGCTGTAGTGAGTGATTGAGGGCTTAGCTGGAAAAATGCTTTTCTGTCTTGCAGTTGCTTTTTTTTTTTTTTTTTTTTTTTTTTCTTTTTTTCTTCTTTTTTCTCTTGTGTGCCATAAAGCTGGAGTGTAAAGCAGAAAAGTAACTTCCTCCTGCTGCTCTAGCATGTTAGGATCCAAGCCTGCTCTGTTGACATATATATATATAGCATAAGTCTGAATTTTATTTCCTGACCACTCTCACCAGGGAAAGCCCAGCTTGCATTTGAAGTGGGTAAAGTGGGACAGGATCTGAAGTCATCTTCAGTGGTAATTGTGGTGGGAGCTGGGGAGAGCAGAAGCCCTGGGGAGGAGCCCAAACACAAAGCATAAAAACCATGGCCAGACATCAGTCTTGCATTAGCTAAAACTTGCAATTTTAAGCCTAATCTCAGGAGTCATACCATAGCAAAGTGCTGGTATCACCACTTCCTCCCAAACCAGCTCTTTATTCCTTCTGCACTGATGGAGGAAATTCAAATTTCATAACAAATCCACCAATGCATTTTTGATTTGCATCTTTTATTTGGCTGTTTGATATGCCAGATAGTGCATTTTTCATTGAATACTTCTTGATTTAGCAGGACTGTTGAGATTACATACTTTCCTGATAAATTGATGGCAGTTTTGGTGATGGGACTCCCTTTAACTTATTATCATGGACATTTAACTGCAATATATTAGACTTCTGGTCTTCCTTTGTGCTGCTGACTCTATGCACACAGAATTACTGGGGCTTTTTAGCCAAGATTGGGAACATTTCCATCACCAAATGAAACAGAAACACCTCAAATAGATTTGGAAATAAACTGAGATCTGTAATACAAAAAACCCCAACCTCAAGTCGCTCTGTCATATTGCTTTCTGAAGGCATGTGCCAGGCAACAACCTCGACTATGCTATTTATATCCTGCAACTCCACAAATTACCAGACTTAGCTATTGTGATACCTGGTCTCTCCCATCTTGGGACTGGCAGCTGCTGCCTACTGCCAGAGTATGCATCTTGCCCCCACCTTAGAAAGTGCCCTTAAAAAGATAGTATAATTTTTTTATTTCACCCCTTCTTCCTGCAGGTGCTAGAGTCTGGCATTTTTACATCTGAAGACTTGTGATTTAATCTCTGCTAAGGTCATAAGTAAGGAATTTCTGAATACCGAAACTGAATAAAATAACACCACTCATGCATTTACATGATTTTAGTGTTAAACCAGTGCAGATTCAATGCTCTGTGTTTCTTTAGAGCTACACCAGACATTGGTGACCATGAACCCACACTGCATAGCTGATCAAATCCTGCTGAGTTTTCTGGTTTTAATATGGCAAAGTATGCAAATGAAATCCATAGAGAGCCCATAAAAGGAGGAAAGAAATGTATCCTCTATTCAGACTTCCAAGGCCGGAGCATCAGCTGTCTATGATTTCATCTCTTCTGCTCTTGTTTTCTCTCAAGTTGTCTTTTTCTCACTCAGGACATAGCAACTAAAATAACTTGCTTGACTCACTGCTCATTCTTTATCATCCTTGCTTTCCTGTGCTCTTTAGATGACCTGCTAAACTGAATTTCAGATACACGTTGTCAGATTAAGATTTGTTATAAATTTGCCTCCACTGTCAATTTTCCTCCTCTATTATCCCCCCCACTCACAATTGCTTTGCTGATGAGTTGGTCTTGGTTTGTTTCTGCAGCATCCTTTGGTCTGGTTTCACACAGCTGCAATTGCCCCTGTATAAAAGATATTGCTATGGCATGGCTATTGCCATGCTTCCTGAAATCCCAGTTAAGTGTTGTGCAAGTGCCAACCTGTCTTCGTGTTCATGTATCTTCATGTTCGTGGCATACAGATTACCATTGCCTGTGTCAGTAAGTAAAGCAGAAATACAATTCCTACTATTAGTAAAGGGTCCTGCTGTCTCCTGGGATCACCTCTCATATTGGAGTAGGGAACCTTTTCCAAATAACTGTGCAAGAATTATCTCAACTCCATGATTGAAAAGGTAAAAAAGATTTTTAAGTAGATGGTAGATTAGGATGCTTCCTAATACACTGGAATTTCTCAGTTAAAGTCAAAATCTGGTTAAATGGCCTGAGCTAGACACTTTCAAGTCTTACCTGCACATACTCATGCTACAGAAATATATTAATATGAAATGCTTGCTTCTACTTTCCTGTTTCCAGTTTATGTCCTCTCCTTCCTTGAATCCTCCTCTGTGGTAGTAACGCTATAGCTACTGTCTTTGCTGTGGGGGGGGGAAAATCACATACTGGCTGGGTTTTTTGCTTTGTTTCAGCTTTCTTGCTCGCAAAGCAATCCTGGTTCTCAGTCAGGACAGAATAATTTTTTTTTTATGAAGTGTGAGGGAATGGAGCCTGGAGCCATCTGGGCATGTCTAGGTTATTATTCTGTATCACCTTTTGTCACTGTCAGAGCACAAATGAGGAATTCTTGCTTCCAGAAGGAGAGGGCATGGCTTGTGGTCAGGAATAAGAGCATAGATGAGGAGGGTCTTTCTGCCATTTTGTTCATTTGTTTGGGGTCACACTGGGTCAACTTGGGCTCAGTGAGCATTTTTTTGCATGTAAATCACCCTTTTTTATATACTTTTCTTATTAATAGTGCTACTGTTACTGTTTGTTTTCTTATCTCATTGCTGTTTCCAGTAAATTTTTCATATTTCAACCCATAGCCTCTATCTTTTGTATCTCCCCCCAGAAGATCGGTGGGAGGAGGTGGTGTCTGGTTGTGAGGAGTCTTGGCTGGGGGGGTTCACAGAATTAGAGAGTGACATTCCTGAACCATGACAAAAGCCTCTTAGACCATGTCCTGCATGGAAATTTTGGAGCTGCTCTGGTGGTAGTAGCCCATTATATAGTTTCATTTTGTTCCTCCCTAGAGAAAAAGCTTTTGTCTTAGGTAATGAAAATATTTGCAAAAGGAGTGAGAAAAATGCAACAAATGATAAGCATCATTTAGTACTCATGAAAGGTGCTGTTGTAACAGGATATTTTTATACTTATATGAATGTAAATGTAATGATTTTTTGGAAGGGTTGGGGTGAATTGCAAAAGTTTGCCTGCCCCAAGGCTCCCTGAGGCAATGGGACAAACTGTACATGACTGTCAAGGTGTTAGTGGTGGGAAAGATCTAACATCTCCAGGGACAGGAGATCAGAGCCTTCTACATCCTTCTGCCTCCCAGCCAGTGTGCAGTTCTGTTCTCCCATATTTAACTCAAACCATACTTGTTTATAGTAACTTATAGAAGGAGAAATTGTTTTATTGTGGTAAGTGGTAATTAGAGAAACCACCTTCAAATAAATTCTTGAAAAGCTGTTCAGTTGTGTGGCATATTTCCATCTTTTGTGTGCGTTTCACTCTTCCCTTGTCTCAGAAAAATGTGATTCCTACTCCTTGATTAAAAATAAACCCCTGAAAGTAGAAGATTATCAGATATGAAAACTAAATTTCTTAGTCTTTATTATTTTCTTCATGTGACTTTACTTTTTTTTAGTTTTGATGTATTAGAAGTTTAAGATGGGAATCTGAGCTGCTCTGCCTCAGTAAAGCTAATGGTTCAAGGCCTCCAGATATTGCCCTATCTGTAACTTTCTGGCAATAGGCTACTTTGGGGAAAAAAACAAACCAAAAAAAAAAAAATTTGGCACTGAAACACAAAATACGTGAACCTGTCACAGTAAGCAGTCTCAAAGGGCAAGCTGCTTTGCAGGAGCTAATTAACCTTAGGAAATAATTACACAAATATGCAAATGTTGTTTAGACAATTCCATGTGTTATCAACTCAGGTAGTCCATCATAACTGCAGACCTTGCAATGTCTAGGTGTTAGAATCTGGCAAAGTTGATAAGGCTTCAGTTGTTGCATCACTCCAACCTGGTATTTAACAATTAATGACTGTGATATTACATTGGTAAATTTAAGACAGTTTTTGAATGCAACAGAACGTAATACTGTATTCACAGTGTGCATACTATCTGTGTATACCTAATGGCTCCAGCCATTAAAATGTTATATACCTTTTGACTCCTAGCACTAGCATACTGGAGAAAATGGCCAACCAAAATCTGAGTTCACTTCCTCCACATTTCTGCCCAATGGATGCCCCAGGAATAGCCTTGTTTGGGCTACTTTGAATTGGATAAACATTGCATGATAGCCTTTTCACATAATTCAGTTATTCGTATTTTTTTCTTTTCATGTCTAATTCTGTGCATTGATCAAGAGGAAGAGTTTTCAGAGGGGTGGAGACCAACAACTATGACTTCCACAACTCTGAAGTGCCAGACCACTTATTTTGACATACCTGTTACATGTGACCAGCTTTCAGCAGCAGGAAATCTTAAGTGCAAGTTTTCCAGCACCTTTCCATCTCAATCTGTTCAGCCCACAAGAATGCATTCAGCCTGATGTGCCTTTTGAAATGAATAGTGTGATTTCTCTGGGCTAATGTCCATTCATTTCTGTACCCTTTTATAGATAATTATGTAAACTCTGACCAGGAGACCCCCCCTCTCTATCAAATAATTTTAAAATGTTCTATATAAGCACATTCAATTTAGCTGCACAGAAATTACAGAAAGCAACAGCTGCCTGAGACTGTCACCTTTCATGATGAAAATGCAGCATCCTGTCTCATAATTTAATCCAAGCCAGGCAGTAGAGGTTAGACCTCACAGACCCAGTGCAATTTGAAATCCTAAGAAGATCAGCTGTGCTCTGCTTCTGTGTGTCTGCTATCTTTTCTATGTACAGCCACGAACAGGACAGAGGTGGTGGGATGATACATCTCGAGCTATTTTATTAAGTGAGCAGTCTCATTACATGATTGAGACAAGAGGAAGATGACAAAACCTCACATCTCCCAACAGTGGCCGAAGAGTTCCTTGTCACAGTACATTTTAAAAACTTTATAGCCAATGACAGAAAGCAGAAGCTTTACAGGCAGTTGCTTTAGCCAATTACTAAAAGTACATGTATACCTGCTTAGAACAATGCCTGTTTATTCCTACACAATGCCTGCTTGTAAGCATTCGAGTACAAAACACAGTACTTCATTATTAAGCTTAAAACTTTCTAATACCGTGCTAGATGCATTTTTCTGCATTTTAAGATCTCTTCTAGCCAAGCTCAAAACCCTAGCTATTGTTTCGTGTCCTTGGTCTCTATATCTCATGTAACATTTTCTGCTGTAAAACCTTGCAGCTTTAGCTCAATTCTAAATTGTCTTTTCACTTCTGTTTCTGAGGCCTTTTACAGCTTTCCCAAAAATCCTTTACTTTTAATTATTCCCACAGTCCTACAGCTGGATGTTCCGTGTACAGACCTGGCACCAGGTCTGAGGTGTTTGTAATATGGGCTTGTTACAAGGGGGAAAAATAAGCAGATGCTCTGAAGAATGAGCTTTTCTTCTAAACATACAGAACTCCTCCAAACTCCTTCTCATACATATGTGCTTTCTAACCTCATTCAGGGTTTAGCAGAGTGTATAGCAACCCAGTTTATCCTGACATTTTATGGCTTTCTTTTAAACTGGTAATAAAGGAAGTTACAGTCTATATTTAACTCATTCTAGCTCATTTCTTTTTGCTTTTATAGAATCCTATAGAGTCTTTGTACTGGACTGTGAAGCAGTTATTAATTTAGTTTACTAGACCACTGGTTATGCTTTGATTGGTGAAAGTTTTTTTGGGCTGAGTTCAGAAGCATTTTGCTGATGTCTTAGTCCTGTGGAATCTAAAATTGGGAGCTTTTACCGGCAGCATGTAGAATAATAAATACAAACTAACCTGAAAATGCTATATTAAGCAGAAGAAACCGACTATTTTTCTTAGAATGTTAAAACAGAATTTTGTGCCTATACCAAAATTTCTATTAGGCATATCAGTTGTAATATTACTATTGAAAATAAATTCCTCCTGCGTATATAACTCAGATAAATCTTTTTAGATAAATTGCTAATTCTGAAACTGTCCCAGTGTTTTAATATGCTTTTTCCATACAATAGATAGAGTACATAACTTTTGCGCAGGAAACTCCTGTTCAAGTTGTCCTTCAGCTTTATTTTAATAACTGGTTTGTCAATCGTATTTTCTTTATGTAATTTCTTTTAAAAATTTTCTCTCATTCCTCACAAAAGGAGGAGTCTTTACTTTCTATACCTGTATATTCAATCAGATTTCAAAACAGCAACAAACTGTTTTGAAATAAGTAATTTCTCACACTGCAGTGGTTTACAATAGGTGATAGATAATTAGTTAAAACTATATTCTGTCATAGCCAATGAAGAGAAGAATCTGTGCAGGAGTAAGAGAAATCCTGGTTTTTCAGTCTTATAATCACTGCTGCTGAAGCAGAAAAGCACATCATTTTTCTAAAAACCTTGAGTCAGGATCCATAAAAGATTTGTTGCCATCTCACTCTTAGAAATAAAAGCCAAAATCAACCACATTATTTAGTTGTGTCTCTTCCCACTGATTTTAGACACAAGAGATTAAATCCCCAAAACTGAGTTGCTGAATGGAACTGAGATCTAGATCACCTCAACATTCTTGATAAATTAGAAAATAAATAAATTTACACTGCGTAATTAGCAGCTTCTGATTGCCAATCACTTTTTCTGGTTAGTGCTTTCTTTTTCCTAAGGAAACGAGGCTTTTGTTGTCTATGTCTGAGTTAGCTAAGGATATGAAGTTGTTGCTGGCACAGAGCAAAGGGAAAACGGATGCAAATTTTAGGAAATTTCATGACTTTGACTGATCAGCTGTTTCTGGCATTGAACAGCCTGGAGAGAGCCAGCATTGTTATCCTGGGTCTTGAAATACTGGTGGAGCAGGGTACCTAGCTATTCTTATCACCTGAGACTAAACCAAATTTGTAGTTATGACCTCAGCAACCTAAGAAATAAGGAAAATCTAGAGGGGTATAGTTCTTTCCAAGAACCTCTAAGGTACAAGTACACAACCATGAGATTTGATGAGAGTGCACTAAAATCAGTGTGTGTTACTCTAGTGCTTTCTGTGACTCTTATACTGGCTGGCTTTGGCAAAATCTTGTTAAATAGTAAGAGAATGTTGTCTCTTAGCTACTAAAAACTCCAAAGTAATGGCTACCACCAGTCAAGAGGTGTTTTGTGTGCAGCATGTCTCACAGTCTGCAGTCACAAAAAGTAAGATTTAAAAGAGTAGTTGCAAATACTGTCATTTTAATCTTAATTCAAGTTTCTAGTGATTCAAAGTATGAAGGAAAAAAAAGTGAAAACTGAAATTATAGGTCTTTACCAACCTAAATTATTCTACGATTATATATTTATATTGTTCCTACCTGTTTTTATTTACCAGTCTAAGACATAAGTACTTTAAACAAACCCTCAAGTGAACAAATATTTGACAAAGAGTTGTTAAAAGAATGAAAATCCGAGCTGTGGCTCATAATTCATATGAATGCTTCTGTTTAGCAGAATTGTCATCATATTATTTACACAAAATTTTGCAACTGCATAATTTTTGTTATGCTTATTAAAACAAGCCCCAAAAACAATAGTTTTACTGCCTTTAAATTGCAATCTTGAATTTACTTTATTTAGACAAAAGAATCTGTTCTCTTTTTGATACTAGTGATTCATTTGATCTTTGTTTTAACATAATATTCTAACATACAGGAAACACACTGCTTTTAGACAGAATTGCCATTTTTTAAAAGGTAATTTTCACTAACATAATTTCTTTCTGCAGGATAATGGCTCACCTGAAGAACATGCGATTTATGTTTGGGACCATTTTATTTCCCAGTCAGCTGCTGAGAACGTGTTTTTTGTTGCTCACAGTTATGGTGGACTTGCCTTTGTAGAGTTGGTAAGTGTGAGTTCTCCATTGCCTTCTTTCCTAAAAACTGTCACAGATTTTCTACATTCTTTGTGATGACCTTCTTGAAAGTAGCCAGGTAGAAACAACTGAACCAGTGGTCATGTGCAGGTCTGTCAGGGTTTCTTTGCAACCAGAAGGTCACTGCAACTTGTCTGATTTTGAGGTAGACAGTAAGGTCCCAAGTGTGCATGAACCTGAAAGAGTGTGGAAAATCAGAACACACTGCATCCTTCTTGTGCGGACTTCTTAATGAAAGGCACTGGTTTCTGCTGTGGGGCAGAAAGACCTGGGGACAAATGAGACTAAGGACATATAAAACCAGTTTTGAAACAGAGTCTCAGTAACAGATGCTGCTTTTTGTATATGGATTGGAACAGAATGTGCAGGGAAATCTGGCAGTTTTATTCAGTTTTTGCGGTTTTTCTACAAAGGTCTACAGAACTTGCTGGAAAGACTGCTGTTTTCCCATTTATTAGGCTCTTCAGTGATACAAGGTGGGGAAAACTTTGCTCAGTGTAAAGCTGCTCTACATCTGGTGCAGAGACTGCTGAACATCTAGTTTGTCAGTCTTTTTTCTCTGAAGGCAGATCTCTCAACCCCATCTGGTATACCAAGCTGCCTGTTAAACTTGTATACCATTCTGTCAGTGTAGCTTCAGTCTCCTCATGTGATTTTAAGAAAGTAGTGTAATCAGGATGTGTTTTATTGAGAAAAACTACAAAAAAGTAAGGGTCCTGTTTATTGTGGAAAGGTAAATTGCAGAGCATTACAGCTGGTTTTATAGACACAGGAAACAGCAGACATATATGTACATCTTTTGTCTACAACATACTAGTTTGATCTAACTGGAAGTTGATTAGGGTACTTCCTGCCTGAACATAAGATGAATGCCTTAGTTAAGAAAAAGTATGCATCAGCATGTTGTTTTTAGTCTTACGCTGCTCCAAGTAACAATAACAATACAGGTGGTGGCCACTGGCATTATTTTAAGAATTTGAGATTTTCCTAACCCCCTTTTTTTGTTGTTGTTGAAATTAATGCCATTTTCATTTTCTCTGCGGACCTGGAAGAGTGTGTGCAAAATATGCATGATGTGTACAGGTTTGAGAATTGAGAAACAGTGCATTTTCCTGATCTGAAGATCATTTGAGAATTGATCATTTCTCACAGGCATTTTATTACCTACTCAACAAATAACCTCAAAACTAAATTTTTAAGAAACTTTAAAGGTGAATAACTCCTTCTGTAACCACATCTTTGGACAAAAAATGTGCGGTATTGCATGTGCCTGTTGCTCTTGATACGTCATGAATGTTAGGGACCAATTGTTCTGTCTTGGCTTTCCTGAGTTGTGATTTTCAGCTGCTCTGTGTTTCAGCCCAGGTTACTCTGGTGTAACTTGTGGGTCCAAAGTAAAGCTTTGGCAGAATTACTATAGGTTTTGTAAAGCCACATTTTTTAGGTCTCCAGATGCCCAGAGATACATACACGTAGCAGAGGGCAGGAGTAAGAATCAACTGGAGAACTTTCTCAGTGTTTCCTAAACAGAGTGCTGACTTGAAGGAGGCTTGGAGAGTTTTTCCATCACATTTCAGTCAATGGCTTGAGGTGGCCTGGGTAACAGATGACCAAGGTGTCATTCCCATTTTGCCTGTTTCTCTTGTCACACTGGTGGATATTCCTTCCCTTTTGTTCTACTTTAATATGAAGCACACTGATGTTTCAGAAAAAGACTTGACTTCTGACCTTGGGGCTTCCAGGGTCAGGGTGCTCGGGGCCTGTGAAATTATCACAAGCTGAGCGAAAATTTTTATCAATCACAGGAAGCAATCAGTAAGTAAGAAGTTAAAAAGGACCTTTGTCAGAAAGACAAGATGGTCTCAGTAAGGGTCAGCTTCTGTAGTCTGCTGTCTCTGCAGGAGACTCATGCCTGAGAGGAAGAATATAATACATATCCATTGACACATCACATATCTGTCATGCAACACTAGACCTGAAATGTATTTTTAATGTAACTCAATATTTTTCTAAAAAATCAAAGGGTATTAGCACCCGGTTTAGGCAGAGGTAGTTTGAGTTCTACTAAAAGCAGTTTGATTAAATAATTCATACACTGGAGGACATATCATTGAAATAAACCCTGAACTACTTCATCACAGTATTCATTTGTAAGGTTTTATTTTGTTATCATCTCCCTTCTCTTAAACTTTATATCCATACAGCACTTAGTAATTGCAATGAGCTCCAAAAAGAAACGGAGCAGCTGATGGGCAATTACTGTCTTATGACAAATACATTTTCGATTGCTTCACTTTCTTCTCTGATTCATGTGGGGGTGATGATGAGGTTGATAGAGCAGCTACACCATATAGCAACTGTACCACCTCTACACTTCCTTTGCAAGTTTTTGGGTTAACTGATTCATGAAATTGTAGGTTACAGTTGTTATGGAAACCTGTTGCACAGCTGCTCCTTCTGCATCCATGCCTCTTACAGGAAAGCACTGTGAAGCATGTGGCTTTAATTTTGAGTGAAGGTTTCTGCCTGAACCATCTGAATTTTATTTTGCCTTCAGGCAAAAAGAAAACAAGCAAAAATATCCAAAAATGTTTCAATTAATATCTTCTCAGTCAAGTTTCCATGTTCAGTGCTGCCAGATCTGTCATGACGGCTTGCAGTCATCTCAGCCACAGCTTGCCTCTTCATCATGGTCCAAGGCTCTTGGTGAAAATGGGATGTTGTGGCATTAAACAGAAAAACCCAATGGAAGCTGATATTAAGCAAAGTCTTGTTCATGGACATTCCTGCCATTGTGTGGGAGGAGCTGCTGCTCTCCCAGAAAAAGGCAGAGGACAATGTTCAGCCTTGCACGGGCAGTACCCATCCAGGTGCTCCTTTGTCTGAAGCTACTGAGGGAGGCAGCATAGGAAAGGCAGTGCTGCTCTGCTTGTCCCTTGATTGGCATGCACTTTGTTGGGAAACATGAAGTGAAAGGGAGCAAATAGAATCAGCACATATTAAATTGGTATAAAAGGAGGATCATTTTTATTTACAGAACTTTGGTAGCCAAAGTTTGGTCTTCATTCTAGATTCTTCCATCTAGAAATCATTCTGGATTTCTTCTCACCATAAAAATGAAGCTGTGTTTTGGAAATCCTTCATTAAACAAACAAGTAAGGCTTGGCTGCAATTTTCAAATACATGCCATATCAAGTAAAAATTTTATTGATCTTTTCAGCTTTTTGATCTATGTTTTCTCATGTCTGTGATTGCAGGATTTTGAAAAAATAGGGTCAGTCTGCAATATCACACTCAAATACACAGAAACTGTTACCCAGTTACTGCCACACGGGCACATATTTTCTGTACCTTGTGTCATACATTACTAGGGGAAAAATTGAAAGTGATTAAAATATATGGGAAATAAAGTTTCACCAATAAATATATTGTTTTATTGTTCTGTTGTTCATAGGTTGAATTACAAATGGTAAATCATAAGCAATATATTACAATATAAATATTTAGTAATTAAAACTTTGTCTAATTGTGGTTTGAAATTAAACGTGCATGTGAATATCTACACGTAAATTACTTTTTGAATGTACAGCACTAAAAATAATTGTTGGGTCATTGTGTTTTGCTAATTGCTAATTTCTGATTTTGAAAAACTCAAACCATGATTCATAGACACATCTCAGCTTCTTAATTCTGTTATCCCTTGCACAGTGTAGTCAGGGATTTATTTTCAGAATCAGTTTGCTTTACTTGATGGTAAATTATGGAATTTTCCCAACTCCAAGCTTATAATAATTTTATGAAATTTAACAGAAAGTGAGAATTTCAAGTTGATGGAGTCAATTTTATATTTAGTTTACAGAAAATAAGAAGTTTCTGGTACAACGCCTCCTTTGAGTTTTTCTGCCAGATTTTTTGGGTTTACAATTATTTTGTTTTAAAAATAATGTTTTTCCTTGTCATTGCCTGCATGAAGGACCCACACAGGAGAATCTTTGTGGAAGATATCTGCTGTTGGCTTCCTATATTTCTGAGACCCTAGGCTTTTCATTTTTCTGTTGTTAGCTCATAATCTTATAACTAGAGGTGTAGCTTTTTTGTTTTAATTTTATTTAAATGCTGTCTTTTAAAAAAACACCAACTATCATGGTAATCATGACAAAATTGTGAGAATCATTAATGGTATCTCTTTCTTGCATAATTCATACTGCTGTAGAAATACAAAGTACACAAGGAAATGTAGTAATTAGGAGAAGGAAAGTAAGTTCATTGTCTTTAGAAGGTGTAAACTATTCATTCTTGTTCTTTTGGCTAAAATATTGGGTGTATATATTGATAATTTGCACAAAGGTGTAGGTAAGAAGGGGGGGAGATGTTTTTTAGCAAGCTTTGTTAGAATGAGGGTCCTTAAAACACTGTTCCAATTACTGTATCCACTGTAGAGTCCTAATTCCATCAAATCTGCGAATCTTGGCAATTCAAAATAATTTTAGGTCCATCATTTTGAGATCCTCTCTGCAATACTCTGCCACTTCATTTTGCTGTATTGTGCTGAGTATGGCAAGGACCTGTCCCTTACTGGCCCTGATAGGTGCCGTAATAATGAAGATAGACAGGCACCTGCTGAGCTACCTGTGAGTCTCTGAGACTGCATCATTATTCTGGCACAGGCAAAATGCAATTTAAGAAACTTAATGACTAGGCTGTGAACCTGTCATTAGTTTTTCATTAGTTTAATTTCCTGAAGTCTCAGGCTGAATGGTTTGTTATATTTGGCTTTTTATATATTCTTATATAAATATATCTACTTATTTTTTAATTCAGTTTGCCTGGAAAATTGATGAGTGGGTACTGTGGACATGCAACTCTTAATTCCCTGGCTGACATGTTAAATCAGAATATATCTACAGATGTGTGGTAGAGATAATGTAAGATCTGTGGTGGCTGTAGAAAGCATGGGAGAGTACTGGAAGTAGAGAGCTGAGAAGGAAAACACCTCAGTGACCAGTGTCCTTATTGTGAAGACAAAAGCAAAATACCACTGTGCTTTAAAGCTTTTTGAGCATTTAACTGGGGGAAAAAAAAAAAAAAGAAAAAAAAGACACTTTGAATGTTGAATGTCAATTGGGAGAGCAGTATAGGATCTGTCTTGAGGGTTTATAGAGATTTGGCTTCTATGTCCAGTCTTTGGACAAGTCATCTCACCCAACCCTACCTGGTTGGACACTTAAAATAACATCTTTTGGAGCCAGGTCTAACTTCAGTTTTCGCGTTCAGAAAAACAAGTCTGAAAGTAAAAGTGAAAATCTTAATTCTGTTTGGTAATTTATTTCAGCTATTTTTTTTTTCCTTCTTGGAAAAGTATTCATTCATCTCAAAAGCATCAAATGATAAATGAGGGTGGACAAGAGAAGCTAATGGAGGAACCAGTGATATGTTGTGTATAAAAGAGCTGGACAGGAATAGGGTCTCTAGCTTAGATGCTGATTTCTTTTTAGTATTGCTGTTACTGGCGTGGGCACACAAATTAAGTTTATGCTTCTGAAATTGGATCCTGGCATTAAGTGATGAAGTCACCACTGGCATTCAGTCTTAGAATTTGTGCAATAATAGAAGGTAAAGGAAACAATACCGGTTTCATGACAGTTAGGCGTTGACTGGTCACTCATCATCTGCATTTGTGCACAAAGAGCAATCTCATCAAGAGACAACAGCAGGGCTGGAGAAACCCTTGGACAGCTGACTTCACTTGCCAGTGGCTGCAAGTGACTGACCAGGTAAGAAACATAACAAAAGTCAGATATGATACTGTGATTTGTTTGCTCTTTCTGTCCCAGGAAGGGGAGTGTTAATGCTGTCCAGCATACTGCTGTGATTCATCTGAGGTAATCTGAGACATTTGGGAAGATTAAGTTAGTCTGGAAGAGATATGGGGAAGAGATGTTCCTACACTCGAATTAATGGAATGCGTATCTTGCCAGAAATAATGAAGAATCCTCAGACATTCTGTGGCATGGACAGGTCCTACCTATCATAAGCACCAACATCAATATAGCCACCAATTTAACCATGCTTTAGGTTTATCAGCCTTAAAAAGAGCTTTGTAAGTTGCTAGTGTTCTTAGTTAACTTTGGTAGCTCTATCTAGAAAGAGAAGGTTCAGCATCTGCTTCTTATTTGCTGCAGAAACAGAGCTTAAAAGCATGGCTTGTTCAACCTGGTAAAGGAAAGCTTAGCAGAATTGGTAGCACTCAGCAAATGTATCAGGAGAATAAACAGCAGGGAGGGGAGAGCCTTATAAGCCAAAGAACAGTGTTGGCACAGGAACAAATGGATTAAAACTGGTCATGAATAAATTTAGGGTGGAATTAGGTTTCTCACCATTGGATTAGGAAGTCCTGCTTGGGAAAAGGACTGGGGCAAAGCTGCTGCCAAGCATGACCCACACATTGCAAGAGTTATGTGAGTAATTGGCTGAGACTGTTGGTCCTTAGTGTGACCCAGGAGTCTGTGTTCCTGTGAAAGCCATCAGGTAATGGTGCATATTTTCAGTCATGAAAAATTGGATCACTTTTTGCATTAATTTCTCTGCAGTTATGCTTCTCTGACTCGAGGCTCACTCCCCTGGAATAGCTGAGTTTTAACCAAAACCAGGTCAAACCTCTAACACCAGTATTTGCAAACAACTTTTTTCCTTCCTCCTTACTTAGAATTACAGAATCAAAGAGTATGCTGAAATGGAAGGGACACATCAGGATCATCAAGTCCAACTCCTGTCCCTGCATAGGACACCCCAAGAGTCACGACATGTCCCTGAGAGTGTTATCCCAACGCTTCTTGAACACTGTCAGGGTTGGTGCTGTGACCATTTCCCTGGGAGCCTATTCCATTGCCCAGCCACTCTCTGTGTAAAGAACCTTTTCCTGATATACAAATTAAACCTCCCTCAGCCCAGCTTTGTGCCATTCCCTCAGATTTTGTCACTGGTCACAAAAGTGAAGAGGTTCCTCCTCATGACTTCTGAGGATGTTGAAGACCACAATGAGGTCACCCCTCAGTATCCTCTTCTTCAGGCTAAACAGACCAAGTCCCCTCAGCCACTCCTCATATGGCTTCTCCTCAAGGCCCTTTATCATCATTACCCCCCTTTGGACACTCTCTAACAGCTTTTTGTCTCTGTAATATTGTGGCCCCCAGCGCTGGCGGTGAGGCTGCCCCAGCGCAGAGCAGAGCAGGACAATCCCCTCCCTTGCCCGCTGGCCGTGCTGTCCCTGATGCCCCAGGACACGCTTGGCCCTCCTGGCTGCCAGGGCACTGCTGGCTCACCTTCAGCTTGACACTGACCAGGAACCCCAGCACTGCTTTCCACAGCACTGCTCTCCAACCTCTTTTTGTCTGAGCACACATCCAGATTTGTCCCATTGACCTTGAATAACAGAAATTTGGGAGCAGACTTGTTTCTGGAAACAGTGGACTCTTTTTTGCTAATGCTTTTTGAAATGCACGAATTTCAGCTTGAGGTAGAAAGCAACAGGCATAGCAGATCCTGTGGTGAGAGTTGCAACCATAAGGAAGTAAATAGTGGATTGAGCAAAAAATACTGAAGTACACTTGTCTCTGTTTGCTGTACTGGAAAGCTTTTTGATCACATTTGACTTTTACTGATAAATAAACTCTGTGTGTGTACACATATATGTATTTGTATGCATATATTGCCCATTCTTACACAGAGCAGATAAACATTTTAGACCACTTAGCCTAAATAAATATGCTGACAAGCATATACTGGCATCATTAGTTCACTTGCTAGCATTTATTGTTATTATGCATTTTGCTTTGTGGTAGCAATCACATAGCAGTGCCTTGTCCTAAAGAGCTTGCAATTTGGAAGGATTCTGTAATGGGAAGAGACAGAGGAATGATGAATATTACAACACAGTTCATACCATGATAGCTGTGTGTCCTTTTAAATATTTTTGTGGTTTAGTGTAAATGCCATGTAGGCATCCCCTTCCTCATTTCCTCTGAAACCCTGCTCACCTTGCTGCTGGACGATAGTAGAGGATGACAGCAGTGAAAGCCTGAGCATTGGCCACTTCCAGACAGACATGTTTTGGATATTCATCCCTCCTTGTTTCCTTGCTCTAGACAAGATGCTCAGCCTCATTACATTTTGTTTCCTCTTAGTCACTTGCTAATCTGGTATCTCGTGCTTTATTCAGGCCATGGTCTGAGGCTAGCTGTGCATGTGTCCCTTCCTCATTTCTTTCCAAAAGGAGAAGGATGTTTCCTGGAATTTTGTCCTGACTAGTAATTGTTGGCACCACCCATCACCACTTTTTTGTCTCATTTTATCATTCATATTAATTTTCTAATTCGATGCCAAAGTTGGCTATTAATTATGAAATAAACAAAAAAATGGTTATGAGTAAAAGTTTGGGTTACTTGGAAATCCAGTTACTTGGAAATACATGTTTGTAGCCTGTGGGATTTGGTGGTCACAGGCACAGCAGTTCCTGCATTTCTTTGTAGATTTTTTTCCAGGGTTGAATCATCTTACTAATTTTATATTTTTATAAACTCTTTGCATTGTTTTAAAATCCATACATTACAGAGTGAACATTTAGGTTTCTGCCTGAGGAGCTTTGTGATCTTTAGCAATTGTTCTCATAGCTTCATCTTCTTGTTCTTCTGTAGCTTAGCTTGTATATCTAGGTGTTCTTTAAAAAAAAAAAATTATGACTATCTGAATTTAGTTCTATTTGTCAACATTTATTTAGCAGTATACTGAGGATTGAACTCAATATTCTAGGTGCAGTTAACAGCTCAGGGTGAACATCAGTATCTTTGTTCTGCTGTGCAGAATTTTGGTCAATGCAACCTAAGTGGTACTAGATTTTTTTTTTTCCTAGAGTTTCTTTGAATTTGGTACCTGCTAACATTCATGTATCTCTCAAAGTGTTTTAGTGCTCTAAATTTTCCTTTCCCAGTGGTACCGAGTGTATTGAATGTGAATGTAGTAGATTATTTCCTCCCAACACCCCCCCAAACAGTAATATCTCACAGTCTTCCTAATTAAATCTAGCTGTGTTGTGGCCCTTGTTGCGCAGGATGACAAACTGGATTTTCATAACAATCCCTTTTGTGCTACAGGTCTGTGAATCTTGGACGTTTGTTTTGTGTTTCTTTCATGCCTTTCTTCTCTTGGAAATTTTTTATGTCACCTGCAAATTTAATTAATTCCAGATAATTAATGATGGTGTTAAATAAAAACATATTTGGCATCTATCCCTATGTCTTGCTAGAAATTTCCTTCCAACTCAGTAAATTTCTTTGTATTATTTTCGTTTCCTGCATTGTTTCCACTGTTCTAAATTCTGCAAGACAGTATAACTTATCAGTCAGTATATTTTTAATTTCAAATTCCAGCTTTGAAAGAAAAAAAGAGAAAGCCAAGGCACACGCCCATATTCAAAGAACATATCACTCGTCTTTTCAGCTGTTTGCAGATAAACTTCATCCCTTGAGCCTCTCAAAGCTGATTGGCAACATCTCTGTGCAACCATCTCCTTAAAGTGTGTAGAGCACACTGTTGAGTGTGATAGTTAATTTCAGAACCCAGAACGACTGATTTTCCTGAATTTCTTGCATAACTATTTATTTCCTCACTGGTTGAATAAACTTCCCTGAAGTTCCATAGAGGTGTTTGCTTGTATGAACCATCTCAAACTCATCAGAGCTCTTCTAGAGAGAGGGGAAATTTATCAATGGTATCAAGATACATGTCTTCTGTCCCGAAACTCTTAAGTACCTGACAGTGCACAGTTTTGCCTTATCAGCATTCTTTTGATGAAAACTAATCCAGTTCATCTCTTTTTTTGGCTCTCTAAGGTGAACTCCTGAGGTGCTGGTACCTATGCTGCGCTGCAGCATCAATAAAAGGTCACATCTCCTATTTTCCCTGACAGACTTACTAGCTTTTCACCCCGTCCAGGCTGATGATCTTCAGACTATGCCTTCTTTATCTTCTGTGAATGTGCACCTTGCTTTTTTTTTTTTTTTTTTTTTTTTTTTTTTTTTTTTTTTTTTCTAATCCACCTGTTTCTGGTTCTTACCAGAAGGTGCTTCTTTTTGCTGTGTTGCATCAGGACAGGAAAATGAAATTTCTAGAACATTGTTGTCAGTGGATGTGGTCATTGCATCTGGGTCTGCATTAATGCAGCTGTAGAGTCAAACCATTGAGTATGTTGGTTGTGGGATTCTTTTACAAGCAGGTACAATATGAAAAAACCTGGTATTTTATGAAACTTTCTGTGTTGTTATATCTCTAGATTGGTTTGGAATATTTGGAATACCAAAGATTTTACAGGATACGACATTTTTGAATGTATATAGGAAGACTAATAAAGAAAAAGACTAGGAGTTTTATATTTGCTTATGCAATGATCGATGTGGGAATATCACACATAGTATGCACTTAAAAGTTTTGTGGTGAATTGAGATTATTTCATCTGAAATATTAAGCTGTTCTAAATTCTGGCATTTGTTTTCTCTTAATGGAACAGAGCATTTAAAAAAGGAAGTTGTCTAACTGTTATTTCATATTTTTTCCCATTTCTGTGACTTTACACCATTAAGACCACGCAAGTATATTATGGTAATGTTAGTTTAAATGGTAATTATGCTGAAAAGTATATGTATGGCTTTTGCATGGAACAGTAGAGATTTTATAAAACGTTAAAATCCAGTGTAGTAGATCAGTCAGAGGAACTGCAAGTTAATAATATATTAGGCATTGCAAATCCAGGTAGAGTAAAAGGAATGCAAGCATATTTTGGTAAAGAAAGCTCTCAAACTGTGGTACCATAAGAAGCAGCTGGAATTTGCATTTTGTCCTAGAACTTTTCTTTCTTTAATCTAGTCAAGATGTGTAAGATAGCGGTTTCAGAATATTAGTGAAATGTTTTTATAATAGCATGACTACCAATGTTTTAATGTTAAAATAATCCTATTTAAGGGCTTTGGTTGAATGTGATAAGAAACAAAAATACGAGATATTGCATGTATATTGATTGAGAAAATTGTGCTTTTAGTGCTGCAGAATTGAACTGAGATTTTAATGCAATGTGTCAAAGTGCTGGAGTAACATTGTCTCATAAACACCTGAAAAATAAATAGTTTAATTAGTTATTTTTCTCTTTTCCATTTCTAAGGCAAATTAAGTCTAATAATGAATCTCAGTATCCTGCAGTATTGGGATAGAAAGGGCATGAGGTTTTTACGTTGATTAAGCCGAGGCATTTTATTTGCTTGTCAGTATCTGTGTTATATTTTGTCTTAGAGTGGCTCAAGACATCTGACAGAAGTAATATATCTTTAAAAAACTCAAAACTAAATAACCCCCGCCACCCCCCTTCCCCCAGTCCCTACCCCTGTGGGCACATAACTGCCAGTGTTTTACAAGGTGTTAAAGTACAGCAATTATATAATCTCATCCTTTAAAAAAAAAAGCATTGTTAATTTAACCCTCAGTAATCTCATTTCATCTCACCACCATTGCAGTCTACAGCCAGCAGACTTTTTTCCTTAAACCAGCTGTTGAAAATAACGTAGTTTAAAGGGTTCACGGCTGAACGTGAGGGATTCATCATTATATATTTACTGTCTGAGGCTGATATAGCTGTAAGGTTTTGCAGATGCCATTGATCTATTGCGCATGTTCCCTCCCTGGGTTGCAGGACGTGCTTCTATTTGCATAAGGCCCTGGGCAAGGTTCTTTCTTGCATTGATTGGCCTGTCCAAGGGAGCCTGATGTGCTCCTGCATTGATCACCCTGTCTTTTCTTGGAAGGCAGTGTTATGCCGAGTTCATCTCAAACATTCTAGGGAAAACTCTACTGCAGATGTCACAATTTTATTCAGATGTTCCTTTGAGTATAGTACCTTTTTTTTTTTTTTTTTTTTTTTTTTTTCACTTTCAGCACAACTTGCTTTGTTTTTTTGGGCTTTTTTTCATTTAATTTGAATGTGTTTCTGCAGTTATCCTGAAGCACAGACCAGGGCATACTGAAAAGCTATATTACATTTACACCAATTATTCCATGCTGTGTTGTTTTTTTTTTCTTTAAAATAAAGCCTATAGCTTCCAGCAAAAATCAAAACTACTCTGTCTTCAAAGAGTTCACAGTTATAACAGGAGAATTAATCTAAGAATATGTGTGCTGGTGTCTTAGCTTAGATTAATATTGTCAGTTTGTAACTTGTATGATTTGTACTAAATTTTCTTCAGAGTTAGAAAAATAGTTCTAAAATGTCACCTTCAGCATAAAACTGTGTTCAGATTTTGGTTTTCAAGAGGCGTACTCCAAAATGGATCATGCAGGTAAATTGCTGAGTAGACCAGTTACTGATCAGTGAGGACAAATACTTCCCTACAGTGTCCTTGGATTTCCAACATGGTGTGTTGGGGGCTGTCTTTCCAAACCCAGGTTAAGCAGCTGAGTTCTTGACTTGCCCTGGTAGGGGACGGAGCTTTTCAACGTCCCTGCAATAATAACCCATAATCAGGAGCTATGAAATCCATCACTGCAATTTCTGAAAGCCACATATTTGCCTACATGTCTAATTATAGGCAAGGTGCCTGTTACTATTGTCTACCAAACTCATTTCTTTGGTCAGAAAATGATTTTACACATCTGTGTTCCTGTAGGTAAGGTGAAATGTGGTAATACTCAAAGGACAGCTCATATCAAATGAATAAGCTGACATATGAACTTTACCAAGCACGTGATAATACTGCATGTCAGTGAAAAACAAAATAATGTGAGTTTCTCTCCTATAGAGGACCAGAACAAAGAGCATCACAGAGATGTTCCTTGATTACTTTTAGAAAAATGTCCTATGGATATTTTTGTGGATTTTGTAGAATTTTCTTCGAACTAAATAAGGATTCAGTGATACATAGCTAAAGTCATGTTAATGCAGTAACATAAACTGTGCAGGCTTTTTTTTGTAACTTGAATAATAGTTTCATGTCTTTCACTGAAGCAATAATGTTTCACATTGCACTGTGATACTCTGGCCCAGGGAACATATTCCTTTGGTCATTTGGTAAAACAAAATTCAGATAAGTATAATTCAGGTAGCATATATGAAATTTCATCTTCATTATCATGCAAATGTGGTGAGAATGTAACATTTCCCAAGATGTCATTTGACTATTACGATCTTTAGAAAATGGTCTCTCAAAGCCACAAAGCTAATATTCCAGAAGAAAGCTATATAATACCTAAAAATTGTCTATCCTTATTCTATATGAATAATAAATGTAATAGGACAAGCCATTATTAAAATCATAAAAGAATGTGTTGACCTATCAGAACAAGGATCTTTTTTTGATTTTTGCATCAGTGATGAATTTTGAGCTTTCCATAGCATAGAGGATGAACATGCAAATACAGATTTCAAAAAACTGCAGGGAAAAAGGAGTAGGATTATTACTGGAAATCTAATCTATTTTGTTTATCTGTGGGTATTTATACTGATACATATTTTGTTATTCATACTGATATCCTTTGCAAGTGTATATTTTTTGTGTCTGCATTGTGCATGTCTTTTGCATCTGTAACACTTTTCATTTTTCTTAAGCTCCTTTTTGCCAATATTTGGGTTAATGAAGGTAGAAAATGGGCATGGGCAAATATGAACAAATCTCCTAAATGGGGAGTGGAACTTGATTTTAATTCTAAAATAAAAGAAGAGCCTGAGTGTCTCATAGCAGCCCATTATCTGTATTCAGTTGTAGGAAAACGCTGTACTTGTTTATGTGTGTGAACTATGCAGGGCTTCAAGATCTAAAAAAATCTCTGGTAGCAAAAGAGATCCTTAGCAAGTAGTTTCAGTTTTGAAAAAGAAAGACTGGGACATAATGGTTTATAATTAAATTAAAATAAAGAAAAGAAAGCTAATCTCTTACTTCAGGCAGAAATAGTCTCTGGGAAAAAAAGTATCCATAACATGCATTGTGCTGTTAAACAAAGTGGATGCCTTAGAAAAACGTGATGAAGATATATGTAGATACTTCCAGACTTTCAGATCCCCTCCATGGATGTTGTAGAGAGTGCTTTTTCTCGGCAGATACTTGCAGCCCCAAGTGATGAACTGAATGCGTTGAAATAAGTGTTTTGAATGAGTTGAAATAATTGCTTGATTCCTGAGCATCAGGAATGCAACCAAGTCCTTCTACTCAGTCTGAGTAAAATAGAACAGCATAATATAAAACTGATAATTTAAAGTTTTACTGTTTTCCATGACAAAAAGTGACAATTTTCTGATGCTGGGCTCATAAAGAATGAAATTCAGTCTGTGCTAATTTCAGTAAGTCTGTGGGTTTGGCTTGGTTTGGTTTTGGTTGTTTTGGTTTTTTTAGTTTGTGAACTTGTGATATTTAGAAACTCAAAAAATTACAGACGATGTTTGAAGCGTCATTTCTCTCTTGTGCCACTGAGACATTTTCATTTTACAAACACATTACTGAAGAGGTAATTTTACTTAAGAGGTAGTTCTGTGCTGATTTGCTAGAGAGACATTTTCAAAGTCCAGTTACTGCTAAAGTGACAGATACCATGTACCAATTAAGAATGTTTTCTGCTGCTTCATTCTTACCTCAATGAATGATACATGTGTAGTATTTCTCCTCCACTCAAAACCTCTTGATGATCTAACTGGCACTCTTCCATCATTCGTGAGATACTCTAAGTGCATTTATAAAAGTCACTGAACTTTATTTGTGCTTTTTTTTTTTTTTTTTTTTTTTTTTTTTTTGAGGTAAAATAACAAAGAGTTCATCGAGAACTCCTCAATACTTGTAATCTGGTGCAGCAGTCAGAGGAGGGAATCGACAGAGCCTCTCTGTCTCACTCCTGAAATGCTAATTTTCTTCATGTTCTTATTTTGAGGAGAGTCTGCTTTGAGCATGATACAGAATGCTTACCACCAAATTTAGTGAGGTCGCAGTTTTAGCCCTACTTATTGCTGTAAAGGTAACAGGTGTTGGTGTTCCTAACAATAGTGCATGATAAAGGCAAAACAATCAGAATCATCCTGCTCTACAGACTCTCATGTTGCTTCCTAATACCTTTTATTCCAGGAAAAAAAAAAACAGAGAAATTGTCCTACTTAAATAGAGGCTAAATCCTTTATTTGGCTAGGCAAAACTGATTTTTATCAAATTGCATAGGAAATAGCACTGTTTTATTATTGGCCTTGCTTTGATTTGCACTTCTTTTATATGTACTCAATACCTTTTTATATTTTGTAGTATTCTTCTAAGTAAAATCTAAGTAAAGTTTTAACTCTAATTGTGAAGCAAGTGCTGCAAAAAAAAAGAAATTTGAAATTTCAGTGTCACTAAATTTGGTAGATTCACATGAATTGTAGAAAGGGATAGCAAGTCTATAGTTTGTAACTGCATGAAATTAAATTTAGTTATATAATGCACATTCCATGGGGTATCTTACTTTGAATTTAAAAAATCTTTCTAGCTTCTGCTTCTCTTTCATACAGACAAAGATAACTTTTTGCAGCTTACACAAATATATCAGAATCAGGTAGTTCAGGAGACACATTCTCTAGGGATAAGCATCTGCCTGCATTCAGTAAGCCAAATGCATACATGCCACAGTTTGCTGTTCTGTCATCTCCTTGCGTACATCTCATACAGCTCCATACAGGATTACATGTTGTACATAGTATTGGTGTAAAATTCATAATAAGTTTTAGCAGAGTAATTTTCTATAGCATCAAAGATCTATTGATGCTGGTAATACAAGAGGTGTGTTTCAGTCCTTCCCTGCTTCGCCCTGACCTCTCACATATCGACACACTCCCCTCCAATTACTCCTCTTCCACCCAGATGTATCCCAAATGAAACTTTTCCAGCTTGTCAGCAGCAAGCACTTGGTGCCTGCCCTCACACAGTAGCCTGCATCCGTCCCTTTCCTCCCTTTTCTGCAAAGCCAGTGCACCCCAGCCACCTGCTGCAAACAGCAGAAGTGCCAAGGTCCCAAAAAAGCCTCCATTTTGATTGTAACCCTCCTTGCCGTGCAAAGATAATGAGTAATACTGAGGAGATGTCAGTCTTCAGGTTCCTCTTTTCTTTTGCTGGTGTCATTCATGCCACGCAGATGCCTGTGTGGGGCTGCGCCTTGTGCATGTGCTCCCTGTCCTCAAGCGAGCCGAGCATGGCTTGAGCTCTGAGTAAATAACAATTGCTTTTAACTTCTGCTGGCCAGCCTGAAGTGTAACCTTCTATCACATTTTCTGCAGTAGGCTGAGGCTCCCCAGGCACGAGGGAGGATGCATGCTATGGCAGGCAACTTTGTCTTTTCTTCCGTTCCGTAAGATAGCTGTTAGCATCTTTGTGTGTGGTGGGAAAATAATAAAAATTTTCTTAAAATCGGTAGTATGTAATTGCACTTTTGCCTTCTTCCTCCCAAACTGTTTTGCGCTGAGATGAGCCATGCTGGGGTTTGGGATGGCCTCACCAGGGGGTAGCACTACCTCCTACAAAAATATTTATTGATAAAAGCCATAGATGCAGCATCTACTGTAAAATGCAGTTGAATTATTTTAGTTGCTATTGCTAACTTTTTCAGTATGCTAGATTATTGCTAAAATCTTCCAAGCAAAACCTTCCAGATTTTGATGTTAAACCTAAATGTCTATATTGCATTTAGAGATTTTAACGCATCTTACACAATAGCATTTTTTTTGGCAATTGTGCCCTAAAGGTCTTTTTAGGTATCTAAAGATGTATGTGCTGTCGTTCTGAACCTTGTGTTTTCCAGCATTTGTCTCTTGAACTAATACATATTTGCTGCCTTCAAATTAAACAGGAATCAATTTATAATGTGTGTTGTAATCTTTTCTTAAAAGCCTAATTATGTACATTGCTTTCTAAAATGCAAGGATTGGAATAAATGTCTATTAATGCTTTAGGTGGGAAAACAGTACAAACATCTTGTGATCTGAATATATTTATAAATAGACACTTGCACTTTTTATGCAAATGAAATTGAGTAATTGTCATGCTGCAATTTTTAAATTTTTTTATACTATTAGAAGAGTGGCTTATTTGACACCTCATATAGATTTTTTTATATGTTTGAGGCTTTTTCCATGTACCTATAACTGGTGCTGTCCTGTATTATCCTTTTATACCTTTTGTCTTTGTTTCCTTATTTTATTGCCTATACTTTATGGATGATGAGAATACTAATGAACATATGACGCATACCATCATTCATAAGATGAACAGATAGCTTTCTCTCTTTGTCAAATGTTTATGCACTGAAATGAAAAATTAAACAAACCCAGCATTGATTCCCTTGTAATTTCAGCTTAAATAAAACACCTACTGAGGTTTTGTTGAATTTTCCCATTAGAGAAAAAATTTTGAGAGTGCTGAGAGACTATTTTTGTATGCAAAGAGTAAAGTTTGAGGTAATTTGCTAGAAGGCGTAGAAGTTATCTTTAAAAATTGTTGATACTGGACCATAAAAAAGTCTAAATAGTTTTAACCTTCAATTAACAAAAAAGGGGGTAAGATGTCAAAACACACATTACGGGTTTAATTATAGTTTCTGACGAATTCAAAGCCTTATGGCTTGTGTTCTGGCCCCTCCAATTCAGCCATTCAGCCCGTGCTGCCCGTATTGTATATTCAGCAGTTCCTGTTAGACATCTTCACAGGAGCGATTCTGCCGAGATTTTTGACACCCATTTTCATGCATGGCCTGCTACTTCACACTGAAGTATCTTCTTTTTGCTGAGCTGCCTGCAACATTAAAGATGCCATGAGCATGTCAGGCTGAGTGCGTGACTGTAGGTGCATGCATACGTGTGCCTAGGCGCGGTCACGGTGCAGTCGGTGGATGCCCTGAAGGATGCAGGATGCCGGGCCGCGGGGCAGCAGCAGCAGCAGCAGCAGCAGCAGCAGCAGCAGCAGCGTTGCCGTGTCGGTCCCGCCGGCGCTGGCGGTGCGGTGCTCCCTCTCCCGCAGCGGTCCCCGCGATGCCGCCGGGCGCGGGGGTCTCGACAGTCGGTGACACTAGAGGGCACTGCTTGTCCTCGGTTGCAGCTTCCTTCTGGGACAGCGAGCAGAATTAGGCTGAATTCCGTAATCTTACTTTAATTAACAATTGAATTCTTATTAAGTAAGTCCAGGCTGTTTAATACGTTGTTGTTTTGCTTTTAGCCTTGTGTTAATATCATGGATGGAGTCGTCATGGCTTGCAAATAAGTGCAGAATCAATTGTCCCGTACAGTAACAATTTTATTAAAAAAAAAAAAAAAAAAAAAAAAAAAAAAAAAAAAACACCAACTTGAAATGTTATTCTTGGCAAAGCCAGAAGGCTGAGTTTGCCCAGCGATGGGCGATGGGGTTTAGATCCCTTGCCAGCTGTGCTTCCAGCCAGCAAGTGTGATGCACAGTGTTAGAAATGTATTAGGGAGAGTCTTGACGAGTTAGGGTGATTTATTTCAGCAAAGGTCAAGAGAAAGATAAGCAGAGGACGAGAACAGGAAATTTAAAGGGTCCATCTTTGGTATATGTAAAACGTGTATCATTTACATTACCCTTGGAAAAGTGTTTCTCAATTACAGAACACTAAATCACCTGAATTGCTGCTCCAAGTTCAAATGTTTCTTCCATTTATGGGTTCATTTATTTTGGATGGAAATTATGAAAGAAGTGGAATAATCAGATTAATCAGGCTAATAAAATCAGCCATCATTTCAGAAGCATCCGAAAATTAATATGAAATTTAGATGTCAAAACAATAACAACCAAGCTCAATTACACCAAGCACTGCTGTTAGCTTGCCCTTGTCCTCTGCAATTGGCAGAGCATTGTAAGGAGTGCTGTGTGCTGGCCAAGTCGGGAAATTTTCTTTCCAGGGAAACTCCAGCTCTCAAGTTCAAGAAATTAAGTCCTGTGGTTTAAAGCATTGTTCATTGCTAAGCAGTGATTTGGGATCAGGTCCTACGTGAAATCTTTTTTTTTTTTTTGCTTTGTCTCTCTGGTGTTTAGCCTGAATGTTTCTTACTAGTTTAATGTTGACTTTCAGTGAGTGTGTTAATTTTCTCACAGCAAGTATTAATAAATGTGTGGAGTAAAAGCTGGATAGCCTGATTGCTGGAAATGACCTGGTTGTCAAGATGATGGCTGCTTGGTGTAACTAAAGGTTTTTCTACATATAAGTTCTAGATCTAATATGTTTGAAACATAATGATTGTCTTAAAAAGGATAAGTCATTTTTTAATAAACTTCTAAAACACTGTTACAGCCAGAGCTCATCACCATTAAAAAGCAAGCCAGTATAATAATAGGTTGTGTTTTGTGCAGAGTGAATTGTAAGTATTGTATTTTAGTCCCACATAATTGCTTGCAAATGTTAAGGTGATTTTGAACCACTCTAGTTCTGAGAAATCTCTTTGTAAACAGTGAGATGAGTATATGCATTTCTGAAAAATCCTCCTGGTAGTTACTGCACAATTCCAGAGGATAGTGTAGCATATTTATTATAAGTATGTAGGTTTCCTAATTATTTCTGTATGGTCATGTGGCAGTCTTGGACAGCTTGGCCACTCTCCCGATGTTTAGTAATAGATCAGTCATTTAAGAACACCGAGCATCTCCTAGCTTTGCTTTATCAGTTCATAAGCAAAAAGAAATAAAAAAAGATGTTTAATCAACAAGAGAGCAACTCTTTTTGCATGCACAAAATGGTAATTTGAAATCTTATTTTGCGTGTACTAATGGTCTTTAAGCAGTGAGATGCCAGAACTGCTATAATAGGATTTTCTCACTCCTAGAAGGATTTTGCTTTTGGCTATGAAAAGTTAATTTCAGATCCTGATACACTTGCATTAATTTTTGAGACATTAACTGAGTGTAGTACAGCAAAGAAAAATATGAACACCACACCACTGTGGTGTAGCTAATTGTTTATTACCTCCAACCAAAGAAGCGTCAGTAATGTGCAGGCCACAGTGTCTGCAAATAAAAAGAGGTAGGAAACTGGCAGAAAAGGTCTTGCAGATTTCTTCTTGAGGGTCTTGAGAAAACAACTGAGGAAGAAAAGGAGAAACAATAGCTTCACTATGTCCTAAAGGTGATACAAATGGGTCTTGTCGTACTTGGAAGATCCTGTTTGTTCATTAAAATACTGTTTGACAATCAAACTACAGAATGTACCAAACCTACCAGCTTCTGAGTTAGTAAGCACATCTTCGTGGTTGTATGATTTATGTATGAGAAACAAATGATTTAGATACTTATATGCACCATACTTCAGTAATGTGTTTATATTCTGTGGAGTATTTGCTGACAAAAGGAGCGTGTTATCTCTTCCTTTGCTAGTAAGGGATCTGTTGACTCCACAGCTACGTAAAAACCTCTCATCAGCACCTATTTTAATCAGCAAGAACTTTACTATAAATCATTATCAAAAAAAAGCATTGTGCTATGCTTTTATAGCAATACATTTATTTTGAAATTAATAGGGAAAAATAATACAGAGCTTCTGCTTGAGATGGGCTAATAAGCGTGCCCATGAGACTTTCGTTTTCAAGCACTAAATGAAAGCTTTTGCATTGCTAACAGGCTACAAAAGTTGCTTAGGTAATAAGACTCCTTTTCTCTTATCAGTAAAAAAGAAAAGGGGAGGGATGGGATGGCTCAAGGGATTGGTAATCAGATTACAAAGTCTTTCACTTCTAGGTCACTGGTTCAAATCTGCCCCCTGTTTAGTAGTGACCAAAAGCTGTTCCCATCTGATGGCTTTTCAGTAGCCTTTGTGCAATTTGTGAATAATCTATATCCAATGCCTGGTGAAAATCACTCCTAGCCATTGCTTTGGGAGTCTCAACTCAAACCCTTTAAGCAGGAATAAATGATCTGCTCATGGCGCTGAACGGTTTGGTGAGTTTATTTTTCAGAATAATTTTAATAAGTTAGTGGAGCAGTACAGCTGAATTTGCACTGTAACAACTGTTGTGGACTACATCTGCCACTGCTACTTCCCACTAGTGTTGCTTCATAAAAAGTTGTTAGCAACTTACTTAAGAATTGGGCTGATGTGTCTTAATTTGAGCCACACAATATCATTCCAATCTACTTTCATATTAGACTAAAATAGATAAAATGATAATTGAAAAAAGAAAGAGAAGTAAAAGAAAATTACTAAATTTGTTCGTCTTAGAGGAAACATACTTACTATAGTAAAATCGATTTTGACAGATAGAGTGTGAAAACATTTTTATTGATGGTTTTAGTGTTGCAGTAATGCTGTGGAAGCTGTGAGACTGCACCTTCAGTGGGTTCTTGTGCTACCTGTGATTTAGACCACTGTGGTGTGCTCAGATAAATGTTGGAATAATTTTATAAATTGAAAACACAGGAAAACAGAACACTTACCAGTACCTGAAAAGAAGTCCTTGCAAATGTATGTTTTCTAGTGTTGCCCCTTACTGTTGCTTACTTTCTGGTAGCTTAATAATGGGCTTATAGACTTGGCCCCTGTCAGTATTTTGAAGTGCTATTTTCCTTAAGGTAGGGGAATGCTAGAGGACAATTGCTATAAAGGGAATGTAATTTCGGGTTCATTAATATATGAACCTGAAGGGAGGACTCTCTGCTAGATGTACATTTCTGTAGAAATCGCTGTGACAGTTTAGAGGTGTGTTTATGTCCATAGGGATGCACACAACCCATTATAAAGGTATGACTTTTTCCTTAAAACCAGCCAAAGTATTTCTTTTGTGACAGCAGGCATACGACATATATGCTGCACTAGATTTTTGCAGTAGATTTTTTTTGCACAGAACAAGGTATTTCATCAAACCTGAATGATATTTCATCAATACGAGTCTCACTGAATCAAATTAATCACATCATCCACCTCCCTCATTACTCGTATAAACTTCAGAGATTGCTTATAACACCTCAGCCTGGAAAAATAAAATACGTGAGCATGCTGAGCAGAGACTGATAGGTACCAGCAAGTGGAATGCACATTTAGCACAGCACAGGTCTTTGCTCTCCCAAGCACACATCCTCAGATGTTGGAAGTGATGCTTATCCTTCACATTGAAAACCTAAGCCAGGAGAGTGCTGATAAAGTCTGTGTACCACAAGACATGTTCTTACCCATGTTTTGCAGGAATGGCTTGGGTGGGATTTACTGCAACTATTTTCACACTTGGCTTTCAACAGCCAACCTAGCTGGCCTGTGATGCGGTCATCCCCTCTGGAAACTGCAGCAATTGCAGGAAAAGTAAATCCCAGACAACATATTTACGATCCAAACCACAATATTCTCTCCTAATAATACATTGGTATCAAATGTCTCAGAGGTCTGTGGACTTGGAGCAACTGTTACATATCCCACTGGAAAGCACAGGCTGTCCCAGCTGCTGCAGGAACAGTTTCTCCATGTCCTAGCACCAGAGTGTGGGCTGCTCATCGTGTTGGGCTCAAGTTTATCTGCATCTGCATCTCTGGCCCCATTTTCCAGAGGAGGACAGGGAGTGGGATCTAAGTTTAGCAGCACAAGAAGTGTGGATAAAAAGCCCTGCCAGCTTCATGGGGTTCTTTGGTCCAGGAGCACAGGTTTGTAAGCCTAAGCCATTCATTTCAAAAGTTCACACAAAGGCAGAGGAAGGGGGAGGGAAAGAGTCTGAAAACACTGCCAGCACACCTTTGCTTCCTTTCCACAGGGACTCGTGGTCTTGTTCTGATGATTAGGTCAGGGTATGTTACAAGTGGGCAGACCCATGATGGTTCAGCAGAGTAAGGTTTGCCTATATTTCAGGGTGGTTGTGAGTTTAATCATTAGTTTAGAAAATGATTTGGTTAAACTGAGAAAACGTCCCAGCAAAGCATTTTTTTTCTACTGTAGTGATGCTTCTTGTGAAGTTTAAAAGGACCCTTATAAGCCATAAGTGCATGCCTATATATGGAATGTGATTTGGCACTGTATATGTTTCTAAAGTTAGAAACTAATGCCCTTCATTGGTAGGACCCCTCCCAAAGCATGCAGAAGCCTTATAGTTGCTGTCTCTGATGAATGGACTTATTTCTTTAAGCATTAGAGATGTGAGTATGATGTCATCTGTCTAAGAGGACAGACATGGACATTGAAGCTCCCAGAGATGGGAGCTGTGAACTGTGTTTGGTGTCGTGGTCCAGTTACATGTTGACTTTAAACCAACTGTGTGATAAGCCATACTGCTCCTCAGACCCCACTCTGCCTGCCTAAACTAAGGTGGAGGTGGTGCTGGAAGTGAAATAAAGAAATGCAAACTTATCCTGGTGTGTTTCTTCACTGAAGAGGACTTTGGAGGAAAAGGATCAGAAATAAAGCTTATAGTTACTTTCTGGTTTAGTGTTGTTTATGAACCTTATGAGAAAAAAAGGGTCATGAGGAGTATCTTGCTAGTGATGTGTAATGGTTTGGAAATAAACACCAGTGGTTGCTCCAGCTGCCTTTGATCTAACTAAATGGCTATTTTGTATATTCTATTTAACTTACTTTAAAATTAGGCAAAGAGCCTACGGGAATGCTTCTCTGTGTGCTAGATGCTTAAAGTTCCAACTGTGTGTTCAGGACCAAACAAAAGGAAAATGGTTCTCTTTCAAGGAGGTTATAATTTGGGAGATGTATAATAAAAAGCTGACATGAAATGCTGTGGGAAAGAGGAACTGGCATTCTACCTTATCCCATTTTACATTTTTAACATTTTACAGTTATCCCATTTTACAGTTTTAACATTTTAAATTTTTATTTATGACAGCCTGAATATAGATTTCATTCATATATTTTCCTTTCCATTATATCTCTGAAATCTTTTTTTTTGAAGTGGGACTTCTTAAATTGAAAATTTAGTATTGGACTCTGCCTCTGGTGGTTGCAGTCAGGTTGCCAGACTCAGACTTCCTTGGAGGCTCCTCCTGCATGGAGAGGGGAGGGTTGCCCAGTGCTCTCCAAACCATCCTTGCTTGCCCAGTGGTTTCAGGAGCCAACTACGGTGGCCTGGCTGATACCTCCAAGGAAGTCTGAGTCTGGCAACCTGACTGCAACCACCAGAGGCAGAGTCCAATACTAAATTTTCAGGAAGACTTTTCTACTTCCTAACAACCTTGAAAGTAGACGTGTATCATTCTTAGCAAGCCAGTCCCTCTTCGGGCCTTGTGAATGCAAGAGTTTAGGTTATTTCACTGATGAAGGACTGTGTGTGATATATGAGTATCTTCCTACATGGGCAGCTGGGAATATTTGGTGCTTTTATGCAGCATCTATTGTCCTCACATTTAGGCACAGCACTCATTATGCTAAGAAGTGGCACTTGTTTTTCTTTTGTTGACTCATCTCTACCTGGCATCATTTCTCTGAGTGATGTCATCAGTACTGGAGGGAGATTTGTGGTGTTTAATGAGCAGGCTTTTGCTGAGGGCAATGCAGAGTATAGTACACATCAGTCTCCTGGAGCATTCTTCAGAAGTAAATTACGTGGGCAAGCTGATGAGCAGGTTGATGTAGGATCACTGGGCAGGCCAGGAGGAGGAACGCAGAAATACTTTGTGGCAGTGAGACAGCATCTAAAATGCCCACCATGTTTCTATGTCCAGGGATGCTGAGGTGGAAGCTGTATGTTGCTGCTGTGCCATGGCTCTCCAGAAGTGATGGAGAGCAGTCCATGCCCCATGTCTTTGAAGGGTGGAGAGTGTGAGCTTCCTTTTCCAGTAAAGCTGTGCCTGATGGCTTCTGGCACAGGACATGGACCAGAGATGTAATTATGATTCTATTCTGTACTCTAAATTAGAAGATCTTTTTCTGAATAATTTCTTTCATTATTTTTTTTTATGTTATGTAAAACTGTGTATTTTATATTAGCTATACATCCTTTGCTTCACAGAGCCCTTCAGCATATGAAGTCTCTCCAAAGAGACTTGTTAGCCTTGCTGCTACCTTCCCATCTCATGAGTGGCTGGAAAACCTTGTTGGATATCTGATGGCATGCCCAATGTCTGATAAAAGAGGACTGATTTTAAAAGATCCATTATTTCTCCTGCTTTACTCTTTTTTCAGAGTTTGAAGATGTCAGTCATATATTGGGGTTGAAACTAGATGATGTCCCTTCCAACCTAAACCGTTCTATGATTCTATTATATTGTGGTCTGCTTTGTGTAATTTGGGTTTCTACCACTCATGCATATAATTTTTTGGTCAAGTGGAATGTAAGTGGCAGCAGCATTTTAATGGGAAAAAAAGGGAAGCTGCTGCTCTTCTCTTTTGACTGCCTGCAATAACAAAATACAATTTGTCATTCCCTAATCACAAGGAGAGTTACCTCCAGAAGTTTGTGTGATCTCAGAATTCTGTTTCAGTTTACATACCTTCTTGCTTCAGAGGCCTTGCCTGTGGAGAAACTTTTCCTTTCTGAAGTTGCTCAGAGGTTAAAACAGTTGAAGCTGAGGCTTCAGAGGAGAGGAAGAGTGAATGTTGTCTTATCCTCTGGATGAAGTGGAAATCCAGCTATGTTTAAATAACAAAGATGTCAGACTTCAGACACCTGTGAGGTGCTGAGCTTAACATTCAGTTTTTCTCATTTTCTGTTTGTTTTTTATTTTTTTTAAGTCTGGCTTCCCAATAAAAGTTAACATATAGGTAGATATGTTTGTGTGCATGTGTGATAAAACCAGGGCAATTTCCTAAATAAATGACCAGTCCTTCTTCAGACACAGCCAACATCTAGAAATCTGTGGAGGATTTGCCCTTCTTGATGTTAAACCAGGGCAGTTCTCTCTCTTTCTCTAGGTATAAAATTAGATACAAGGAACCTGATTATTTCCTTGAAAAATGCACCAGCATGAGATTTGCATAAAACTGTTTTCCATGTACCATTCAAACAGAAGCAGTGAAAAAGTAATGCCATTTTTTACCCTGCTGTATTTGATACTTAACATGTAAAAACAATTATTTACTTGATTGTTTCACATTCATTTCACTAATATGATTGTTCACTTTTACACTGAGTTCTGGATTTACACATTTATTGAAACATGAGAAAATAACTTCCATAACTTACTCCAGGCCATGTTTTTCATTAGATATGAACCATTACCTTTGTAATGGTATAATATCAAAACATAACTCCAACCCCTTTTATCATTTCATTTTCAAGCCTTGTTTATTGTTAGTTGTGTTACACACTGATTTTCAGGAGCAATTTATTTCAACTAACTTGTCATCTCAAAGATTTAAGATCACTATATTTTGTTTAAATTTATCTGAGCAAGACAAACTACAAGAACCTACTTATTCTGTCTCAAGGCTTTTAGATGTTTTCACCCTCGTAATGCCAAAGAGGAGTCCAATAAGACAGGCTGAGAGTAAACAACTAATTTTATTCATCCATTTAATATGCATACTGAGTTTTTAGATAGGGCAGAGCTGTTCTACTGTAATTTAGAAGATGTTGAGCTCAAGCAAGTACCTTTGAAAGGAAGAACTTTTTTCCTATGTACAAAGGATTTATTTTTCTCCAGCTCTGCTGCCTGATTGATCTGAAATCAGCCAAAGTAACTATCACCTAGACGTTGACCAGACTTGAAGCCTTGGGGCTGAAAAACAGTGGCAGTTCGGAGCTGGACCGAGGAGCAGTCACATCCCTCAGATGGGTGGACCAGATGGCTGAGGTTGTTAGCAATGTCAGCAGTCCAGCTTCTGTCTGTTGCCACCCTTCAGTGGAGCCCATGCAAGTTATGAGCTACTGCAGAGCCTGATGTGGCAATGGAAAGAGTCATCGTAACTCAGTCGTCTGCATCCCAAGACTCTGCTCCTCCCTGTGACTGGAAAGTCCTCAAATACTTTTCCTATGTAAGCTCCCTGATAGGAGTTTCCTACAACTTCTGTCAATAGCAAGAAAACTGGTGGGGTTTGAAAACTTCCTATGGTCTGCTCTGCTCACTGATAGGTCTGAGGCAGCATTTGGCACCATGCTTTGATGGAGCACCTCTGATAAAATGTCAGCTGGGCTGCTCTGCTGGGTGTCAGCTGTGTTGTGCTGCTCTTAAATGCTTCAGCTGTCTCTAATGGCTGCAACATCAGGCTGAAAATCTGGCACCCAACCAACATTTATACAAGGAAAAGTTCAAAACAATAGCTTGTGGTTTGACCATGCCCAGAGCTGACTAGGGCTGTGAAAGTCATTGTGAAAGCTGAGCAAATGGATAGCAAGTTTGGGGTGAGAGGCTGAGGACACTCTTCAGTTTCAAGCAGAGACATCCCTGTTTCCTATTCTATGTAGACCTTGACCTTTCTTGATACTACAGCACTTCAAGCTTTTGGTCATGGGTCTGGATGACTCCTTTTAGCACGTAAGTATTATTTTGGCTTTATTGTGTTGTGATCGGGTTTGCTTTGGATTTTATTTATTTTATATTGTATTTCAATTTAATTTCTTTAATGGTAATTAATTTTTTGAATTTATTTTTACTTTATTTCATTTCAAATAGGGATGCTATTCAAATAGCTGTCTGCTGCTTCAGAAATCCAGATAAACCAAGAGAAAACAAAGCTATGACCTTCAGCCAATGAGGTTTTCCACTCTGGCAAAGAGTGGAAAAATCCTTCACCGTCACAGCCAAGATAACTTTGTTAGCAAAATCTCCAAGGCAGGTTTTATGTAGCTGTACCAATAGAGGACTAGTTTTGCTGTCTGAGTTCATGTCATTTGGAGAGCTGGTGCAGCCTCCTACCAAGAAACCTCCTGTATCCCTGTTAAAAGGTTGCTGCTTACACAGACACATGGTAAAGCCAGAGCAGCAGAGGATGTGCTGTGCTGGCGGTTTGGTGTGATCACATGTTCAGACCATCTTGCACTACCCAAATCGAAATTAATTGTGAGTACAAACTGAAATAGTTTAGTGAACTATGTGATTTTGTCAGTATGTTTTTCCTGGGGCTCATGGACTTGGAGTGCACATACACAAACTATCTTTAAGCAACCTAACTTGAATATCAGATGCTCCTCAGCATTAGTTGTGACAAATACTGCACTTGGTAGTTTTGGACACTTTCTGGCAGCTTAAACTGACCCTTGTGGATCTCCACTTTCATAAGGCTGGACTGGTTTTTATCTCGTACGTTAGAGGCAGTCCAACAGCTAGCTGCTGCTATCAGCAACGTAGGAATAGTAACACTTTTATTGATCAATCTTCACATTCTGTACCTGAATAGGAGATAGGTAGAATCCCTTTTGACCCTTCAAAACTTGGTTTTCATGCCAATGAGGTCTCCCCAGTTCAAATCTCCAATCTCAGGACAGCAGACTCCAGCTGTCAGGAGGGAGTGCCAATGGGCTGACTCCAGGTGGACTCCAAACCTCCTTTTCTGATCATCACTGTGGTTCTTGCAGCAATGCAAAGGTAAATATCTCAGCAACATTCATTGCTGAAATTTCTTGAGGTCCAGTGAAAAATGGGTTATATTTTGTTTGCATTAGTTGAATTTCTAATGGGAAGGAGCTTTACCAAACCCTCTTGTCTAATATACACTTCTTTCACCTGCTAGGAAGTTATCTGCAGTCTGACAACATTTTGTGCTCCAGAGAGTGGAGGATGTCCCTGCCACCAGCTTGTTTTGGTTTCGTCTGCTGTGGGCAAGATGTAGCAGACCACTTAAAAGACTTTTATCCCCATGGTGCTATACCAATTTATGTTATGTGATGGGCTTTCTGTTGAGCTGCTGTGCTTCATTCATGCTAAACAAATTATTGTAATTGAGGTGAGCCAGCATTCCTACCCATAAGCCCTGCCACACCTAAACCACCTGTGTTTGGTAAGTTGGTGTTTCCCTCATTATTACAGGTCCTCAAAGACTTTTCTCTTGTGAGCTCCCTGTTGTGACACACTAGGGACAAGAGAACAGGAGAATTGCATTATTAAGTTTTAAGTTTTAGTAAAGCCGAAGCCTGAGGCTTTCTACACAAGAATCGTGAGTTTTGTTTGCACTGTTCAAAAATATGCCAGCAAAATTCTATGTACAGGATTTTTTAAGTTGCTGGGGTATTTTACTGAGCTATACATAAGGGAGATGACTTTAAATCTTGAGCAATTTTTGATTTAAATATTTTTCTACTCATGATTGATTTTATGAACTTAAAGACCCAATGTAAGGTGGTAATTTTTAGTAGAAGTTCTGCAAGAGAAATTGGTTTGCGTTGTGAACTTTGACAAGTCCTAGACTCCAGATGTTTTAAAGCTATCTGTTTTAATATGTTCATGCATTATTACTACTGGTGCAGTGTGATTCATTGATGTAGAAACATATCACAGTTGTAGATGTAACATCCGGTGATCTTTGAACAAAATACCAGCAAGTACTATGGTCATTCTCTAAGTGTATCCTTAAAGGTATTTTCTTTTGCTGTTTAAAAACTGATGTGTATCAGAGGCTTTGTCTACTGTAAGTAGAAATTTTATCACAACTGCAAATTCATTTAGGGTAAATGTCGTTAATAGAAAATGAGAAGTGGTGGAACTTTGGATTGTTTATTATTTTTGCTTTGTGCTGTTTGAGCATAGTTACCCAGCAATTCTAATTCCTAATGAATAATATTTTATGAGGCTTGGGGATCTAATTACATTTTAAAATGTGCAGATGATTGAAAGTATTTCAGAAATTCAGGAATTCTATTAAGGAAGCAGTGAAAGGTCTCAAGAATGGCAGACCAACAAACTTGCACTACAGAGTATGGAATTATATACTTCCTGGTGGAGTTTTTCTTAACTGAGGAGAGGCTCAAATGCTGTCAGGCAGACAGACCTAGTTAATTGGTTTGTATGAGACTGAGTGAAATGATGGTTGAGGAGGATGTTGGTTGACTGTAGACTGGTAACAGGCAAGTTACAAGGAGAGCATATGAAGTTACCTAAAAGGAATCTGCATGTCTTTCCAAAAGGAAATAAAAATTGGCCTTTTGCACACTATTCCTATCACGTGATTTCTTCTCTCTTCCCATCTACCACCACTTTTACAAATATTTCAGTGTCCAACTGAAATTGTTTTGATGCACTGGAATTTCTACAGCAAATTTATTCCACATCTGGAAACCAGTGAGGACTTCGGGCCAGGGTCTTCCATTTGTTTCCTCTGGAAAGAATTCTGCATGCAGATGCCAAAATTTCTTACGAGCCTTTCAACCAGTATGATGCAACTGGATACAATGGAGGACTTGCATGAAAATTATATTGCTCCAAGTCAAATGCTTGTTGTCACCTGAAGCCCAGTGCATACCATGTAAACACCATGCCACAGTGAAATTGCTATGGACGATGAAGAAAGTAGCTGAAAGGTTTATTTCAAAACTTCAAGAGAAATTAAAATTTGGATGTGTTTTTAATTCGTTTTTAGTCCATTTTTCCTCCTTCCTAATTAAAAACAACTCAGAAGAGTAAATATTCCTGAATGTGAAGTGGTGGGTTTTGACTTGATTGTATGAACCTGCAAAAATAAATACCTGTAAAAAAGAAAAAATATCTTAACTTACTATAACTTTTCTCAGAAGTTTGAATTTTTACCTGTTTTAAATGTTGGAATAGGTATAAAGAGTGTAATATCAATGTTTCTAGGATTTACTCCCACAGGCCATTTACCTAAAGTCTAATTGGTACTTTCATGGATTTTCAGGTTGGCAAGACAGATCTTTTAGTCCTCTTTTAACAGATGCTTTCATTTGACAGAAGTATCATGCTATGAAATATATACATATCAAAGGCATATTTTATGATCTATTCTGACTATGTATGCATGCTAAATATACTGCATATGTATTGTATGTGTGAAACTATGTTTTATTTACACACACTACCGATATTACAGCTATCAACCTTTTGACATTATAATGTTATGCTAACTGTGTATTATAAACTTACAGATTAGCAGTAGAATACTTACTAAGTTGAGCAACAAATAAGTAATTTTTATGTCTGAATTTAAGGAATGCATTTTTAGGGATTTTCAAGCTCTTGCTTATGTAACTGTTTGAACTGAATACTACTACAACGAGAGAGTTGACATTTTCCCTTCCAAAGTGAAGGAATAAATTTTCAGCCACTGGGGTAAAGAGGACTTTCAAAAGGATGCTTGAATGCTTTCTAACTTGTTGCAAAAAAAACTGGTCTACAGTTTGTCATTCTTAGGAAATCAAATATATAGTTTCGGTATATGGTTAAGTTACAAAATCAAACCTTACTATGACTATGAAGAAGGAACACAAGAAAAAAGATAAAATGGAAATGCCTGAAGAGAGAAGATTATTGGGAAAGTCTAGAGGACAAAGAATCATGAGTGATGCAGTAATACCTGAGAGCCTATTTACATAATAAATAAATGCCAGTTTATCTACTTCTGATTGTAATTGAATTATTGGAAGAAGGAGCGCAAGGGGAGAGTGAGCTGTCCAGTGATGAGGTTCATAGAGAGATGTCCTGCAAGATCTAGTCAGCTAAGAATAATTTAAGATTTTTAAATGGATGTTGAGCAGGAAATGAAGTAATTTCTAGGCTGTGAAAACTTTCTATCTGTGGAATTTACTGATGTAAAAATATTATAAGGCATAAATGAACTTTATACAAAATTCTTATGCCTTTGCTTCAGTAGAAAAGAAGAAAAATTATTCTGAAGAAAAATGTCTAAATTTTAGTATTTTTAGTAGATTGTGGTCTATTAAATACCTTAACTTATAGTATGCCCACTTCAAAAGACTCTACTGCATGGAATAAAACAAGTGGGAAATGTAAATCTTGCATCCCTCAATGTCCTTCCCTTGGAATCTAGAACAACTTTCAAGTTCTATCAAATTTGAATGGTAGCTGGATACTACATTTTTGTTTAAAGTCAATTTATTTTACCTTTACAATTTTATTCCACTCATTTAATTTTTAAAATTTATCTTAATTCAAAACTGGTTTTAGTAAAGAAGAGTATGTTCTAACTATAGTCTATCAATACATTGAATCTGAAGCATTTACTGAGTATTGAAGAATTTGTGCCCAAAAGCACATAGACTTCTTGTATCTTCTAACAGGGTAAATTATCATCCCTGATAAGAGGATCTGCTTCTTGAGCTTAACCTGGATCTGTTCTCCTTGATTATTATTATCAGTGAATGTCCCATTGTAGCAGAAAACTTGAGCTGCTCTGATAGAAGCAAAAGTGTCCTCAGTTTGACGTGCTCTGTTGTGACATTTCTGTGTCACTGAAACATGGACACGTTAGACTTCTTGTTTAAGTGAAGGTTATACCCTTGATCCTTTCCCCACTTGATGTATTGTTTTTGTCTATTTCTTTCTAACTTGGCTCAGAAGGGCATGGATGCTTACCAAAACTTTTTTCTTCTGGGCTGGATGTTAAGAAATCTGTAAGTGAAGCTCAGTTAATCCCTTTGATCCTTCTTTGCTGCTGCATCCATGAGACCTTATCCTAACCCTAGCACTGTGGCTGAGTTATCAAAAAACATCACATTGTCAGCCTCAGTCACTTTGCTGATCTTTGTGAAGAGAATACAATTCTGCAGGCATCCACAAAGCTGAATGGCAAGCACCAGGAGCATGTTGGGTATTGCATATTATTTCCTATATATCATATATGATCTGAAAAGCAAAGACAGTATGTACTATATGAAGAAAGAGTAGAAAGAAATGGTGATCAATGGCTGCCAGTTCTTACATGTGCATAGGGAAATTGAGAATAGCAAACCTGAGCTAGGTCTGGAAAAGAAAAAGGGAACTGCACCTTTGTATTTTCTTGTGATTTGAAGAAAAAGGTAATGTTCTAAGATGAACTGGGTGGCTAGTTTTCGAAACAGAAACATGGGACACAGTAGCTTGAGAAAAAACTGCTTTTCCAAAGCAGAGCATATTTTTTTATCTTTGCTGGTCATTAGAAGTGCTTCTGAATACCAGCCCTTCATGGAGGAAGTCATGCTGGAATACTCTGAGCTGGTGATGATTTTAAACTTCACCCAGCATGTAATAACTCTGAGTAATTGGTAGGTATGTGGGCTTCAAGGACAGTGATATTTTTGCACCTTTGCCTGTTTAATCACAGTGTTTTGTGCAGCCAAATGAATGGTAGAATGCACAGTACTGAAACCAGGAATATTAGTACATAAGGTGTGTTTAAAACACTAATGTACAGCAGGGTTTAAAGCAAATTAGGTGTGTGTGGCTGGCAGGTCTTGGTTTTAGATACTGTCTCTTTCAAAAAACTTTATTTCTAGTAGGCTTTTGGAGTCATTCTTATGACAAGGACATGGAACAGTGGGTTCAGAGGTGCAGCCTGTGTGCTGATAAGCAGTTACTGGAGCATGAAGAAAGAATACTTGATTTTAGAAATGTGGTATGTGTTACATTTATACAAAGGAAACTAAAAAAAACCCATTAACTTTATTGCAGCATACACACTGATAATGATACCAGTTGTGAAATGCTGGTTTTATAAGTATAATTTATTATGCTTTCTTTGATCCAGTGTTACAAATTAGAATCACTCATGTCAGGAGATTAAAACCTTTTTGTCTCTCTTTGATATCAAACTATTCTTTCCCAGTACCTTTTATCTTGCATAGCAGTGCTGAATTCCACAGCATCTTTGTCAGTTCTCTTGTGTTATTTCCAGAAATCATTTAATTTGTTTTAGAACTGATATTATTTAGTCATACTGTCATTTGCAACAACAGAGGCTCTTTAATATCTTAAAAATGTTGAGAGGCTTTGGTGTTAGCTGAGTAAGCATATGAATAAGAGAGAAGAGAGAAGAATTTTGGGACCATGGTGAGCGTGCAAGATAGCTAAATTGGATAGAAAGAGAAAAAAACTATACAAGTCAAAGTGAGATTGTACATCAGAAAAACTACAGCAATCTACTGAAAATTAGTAGATGATAGTCATGAGAACCTTACAGTGAACCACAGGTACCAGCTTCCCTGAAGAACTGAAATAGGAACTTGGAGAAGCTTGTAAAAGGTGTCCTCAGGGAATCTTCCAATTTTTCACTATGGTACCTTTAATCCTAGAATTGTCAAGCCACATGGAAAATAATAGGACTGAATAGTTCAGTGAGTTAAAAGTTAGTATTATTTTTTTTATCAAAAATATTAGGTGTTTCTGTTTTTCTGGACATGTTAGGAATTGTATAAACTTTAAAACAAGTGAAGTCATGTATTGAATCTGTATTGCTGTTCCTTTTAAATTTAAGATCATTATCTCTGACTAAGCAGACTCTATTCACTAAAAGGAATTCATTTAAATGCAATATTTTTTAACAGATGATTCAACGAGAGGCAGAAGTAAAGAATAGGGTAACTGCTGTGGCGTTGACAGACTCAGTTCACAATGTGTGGCATCAAGAAGTTGGGAAAACTATTCGAGAGTGGATGCGAGAGGTAAGGCCTTTTTTCAAAAAGAATTTGAGTACATATATCTGTGTATGGCTGAATAAACATGTCCGGGTGTGAAAGACAGCATAATACAAAACAGTGGAAATCCTGTATCCATACTAGCCACTAAAATAAGGAAGATTAAAGCTGTTTCTGAACTGCCAAGTGAGCAGTCAAAATGCTAAGCACCAAGTCCAATGTTTCTTCCTGATGCACAACAAAATAGAGGCATGCCAAGGCAGACAAAACAGTGCCTGGTACCTGGAGCAAAGTCCTGGGGCACCCTGTGCTGCTGGTTTGATCTGGCAATGGTGGAAAATCCCCTTCACAAGCTCTTCATGACTCAGTTTGATGATTTTCACAACTGGCAAAATATACTTTCTCTCAGCAGCTTTTTGATATTTAATTGCTCCTGTAGCACTCAGAAGCTCTTATACTTGAGTACAGGGTTGCTGAGATTTTTTAAATCATATTTTTAGAGAGACACCTCTAAACTAAACTACTGTTTATGAGCCTTATCCTCACCAGATCAGGCTCATCTCTGTTTTCTTCATTCCCATGGCAGAACACTAAAACAATAGGTGCACAGAGTGAATTTAAATTAGTCACATCCTGAACTTTCTTTTATACTTGACTTTTTCTCATGGATTTAGTGAAACTTCGTGTATACAGTGCCTATTCTTGACTTAACCTAAAAGTTTTGTAGGCCGCGACTGATGGGAATAGAGGATCACCTGGGATGCAGCCTGACAGCTCTGACTTAAGTGTTAAGTATATAAAGAATGGTAACCCCTGCAGGCTCTGTCAGAGAAATCCCCATTTTCTTTATGGGAAATCAAAACCTTAAAATATGTGTTATGTAGTAAAACTGAAATTTTAAATCCTGTAATTTGAATCTGACAACTCCATTTTTCTTTAAGCATTTAGTCTGAATAAGAAAAGTGCATTACCTTTAATTTCATTTGCAGAAAGTAGATGTTAAAGAATAAGTTAAATGATTAATGGCCTAAAAAGTGGATGGAGTGTCATAACTTACATTAGCATTAAAAATCTCCTATAAGAAAGACGAATTTTACATATGTGAAATGTGGCTGAGTGGTATTAAGACTAACATATCACCTGGATATCTCTTACTTTAATCGGGTTTAAGGCTAGTGGTAAAATGAATAATAATTAAAATATACACCTAATCGCTGCCTGTCTGTAGGGCTAATTGCTGTCATTGAAAGAATGAATTGTTAAAATAAAGTAATTCTTCATTGGAGCTATCTCTCCTGTATCACTGGTAGCCTATTTTTAGTACCTATAGATGTCATGATTTTTGAATTTATTAGCAGCTGTGATGAATGATAAAACAAATCATCCATTTACATATCTTGACACTGCTTTCGAGAATACTTATTTCTTACAGGCAAGTGTCACATTGTATATAAAAGCTAGTTAATTGTGTGCTAATCTTCTGTATTATCTCCAGCTCTCTGATGTAGTGTTCTATCAGTAGTTAATATTAATTTTACTTATTTCAAATGATTGTAATACTTCATAAAAATTCTACTTCTTTTGTAAGTTCTACCACCTCACATTTGCAATTTCACATTCAGCTGTTAATTAAAATTACACATGCAAATCATAAAATTATAATGCTTTACTACTTTAAACCATAAAACCTTCCTGAAATACTTCCATTTTAACAATTTTTTACTAAATATGTTATATTGCTGGATAGAGTGTTTGTTTTTTTCTTTTTCCATTGAGTTCAATAGTTTCATTGATCTACTCTTTCTTACAAAAATCTGCCATGCTTTGTGAACTTCACTTTCTAATCTCATACAGCAACCCTTCCTTTATGTTGTCCCTGCTCTCCCTGGTCCCAGAACAGTAGGGTTGCCTTGACAAATCTATTCAAAAGCCATTCCTCGCCCTTTATTGGTGGGGACTGAAGCCTTTGAAATTCTCTCCTCACTGCAACACAGCTGACATCTTCTTCCAGACAGAATGAATTAAGGAAATACAATAAGATACTTGATCTACCAGTCAAGGATCTTTCCACAGTGAGGACGGACTCCGTGGTGCACAACTAGGGCAGCAAGCATCTACAAATACACAATACATGCTGTTTACAAGAAGAGAATTAATCCATTTTTACTATCATAACTGATGGTATTATTTTTTTAGAAATCTGTCTGAAAATTGATTGGGTCTTTCAAAAAAGTTGTGCAGTTTTTTACCTTTTCCACTTAATGAAGTTAAACAGGGTTTCAGAAAGGAAAAACTCAGATTTTTAATAGAGCAAGCAATGTAGATCTTGTTGGTCAGCTGGTAATCTTATTAAAAAATGTAGTTGCTTTATAATTAAATCTTCAATTCAGTAGATTTGGTGGTGTTTCATCATATTTTATTGAAAGCATATTATTTAATACTTCAGTTTATAGACTTCTCTGAATAGATAGCATTTGGAGCAAAACATTTAGAAAATTCATGGTAAATTCATCCTACTCAGAGGTTCAGGAATGAAAGGTAAATTAAAGGCTTCCTGAATATAATTCCCAGAGACCAGTATTTGCCTTTGTTCAATGTTCACACACATTCATCTCAACCATATTTCCAATTATTTTAATATTAATCTTCTATCTTAATGGTTTCTGTTTAGTTATAATATGTTGCTTCCTATTTTCACAAATGTTCTTTCCACAGTGTACTCCATCAAAACACCCTGAAAAATTCTGATTTCTTAATGTTAGCAAATGAGCAGGCTCAGTGTTTATACCAACACCTGTTTATATTAACACCAACACAGAAAATCTTAAAACATGTTGTGAGTAATTCCGGCACTAGTTGGTCCAAGCACCTACTCAAGTCCACTGGCACTCAAGGTAGCACTTAAAAATCATCATACTTAAGCAAATTACAAATCTGCTGAATTATGTTCTTATGTTCTTACCCTTACTTACTTAGTATGAAATTATAATATTTCATCATCAGTAACTGTAAATTAGTGTAGTGTACTGCCCGCTTGTTATTGTGACTGCCGTGTAAATTAATTTGACTGTTTTGATGTGCTCACTTACAACATCTGTATTTATTTTTGCTCTGAGTTTTTTTGCTTACCCCAAGAATTGCCTGCTCTTACAGAACTGCTGTAACTGGGTGTCCAGTTCTGAACCCCTGGACACGTCAGTGGAGTCCATGCTACCAGACTGTCCCCGTGTCTCTGCAGGTACATCCATCTATTTGCAGTAAGCCAGTGTACATGTTTATGCCCAGAAGCAGCTTGTTCATTTAAAAATGCATTTGGTTGTGACTGCATTTTAACCCTTCTACAGCAAGATGTGGTTGAAAGCATATGGCTGCTGATATTTTATGCAGCCCACTCTTAATTGGTTTTTTTTGGGGTTTTTTTGCTCTGTGTGGGATTTAAATTCTCTTGTCTACTTGTTGCTTGAATTTTTCTAGTCTTCCTTTCTGTTTAAGTAATTGGTGACATTGTATGTAGGAGTCTAAGAAAAATAATAGTGATAACAAGAACAGGGAAATTTATCATAGATCCTTGAATAAATATCTAACTCTATGTAGGCAATAAGGTTTTAAAAAGTACATTAATGAAAATACAGTTAAAATAAATGAGCCACTTTCCTGGATGCTGATCAGCAGTCTAGTTTACGTAGCAAATGATTTGCAACATCCAAGAATGTTGATGTGAGTTTTCTGTTATTTTGGATATACTTAACTATGCTTTTTCACTACTGAATCATAAATCACAAGAAGCACGTGAAATAATACAGAGACTTTGGTTACATGTGTGATAATTCCAGAAGGTAGATGTAGTCATCATTGTAAAAGGAAAATCTCCAATCTCTGTAGGAAAGTAATCTAAAATACATAAAGCAGTTACTGAACTTTCATGCTTCATTATGAGGTTTCCTAAAGCTGTAGGTAGCATATTTCTGTAGAATATAAAACCCAAGTTCAAAGGAAGACACAGCCTATACAATATTAATTTAAAAGCTGAAACAATATTTGACCTTGCTCTTTGGGATGCAGTTGTTGGTTTGACCAGTTAGTTTCATATCTGTCTGCATTTGTAAGGTTGTTAGTGAGACCTACCCTTGCAGTTGAAACTGAGTTTACTGCAGGGTGTTTTCAAGGTTTGGAAAATTTAGCACCACTTTGTTTGAGAGCTCATAACAATCAGAAGATTTTAATTACATTTCTGCTATGGTTTGAGATCTCACTATGCAGATCCTCAGCTCCGTACAGACACATGCAATAAAGTTGACATTGTTCTTTAATGCTTTGGAAAATTATATATTACTGAAATTTTCATAGATTCAGCATTCATTTAGCAACTTTTGGCTCTTTTAGGGGAGATTACTGCAGTTTAAAAGAAAAAATATTGTTCAGGAGTGGAATTCTTTAAAGATTCGCTTCCAATCTCTGACTTCTCTGTTGCTGTTCTGAAAGACTGCATGTTATCGTGGTCATTTTTGTCAGGTAAATAAGGGCTTGGATAGACACTGGTCAGTATTTACTGTCCACTGTCCCAACACTGAATATCATCCATGAGAGCATATCTTCCCTTTCTTTGTATTCACCTAATATAAATAAGCTAAAGGGTATTCTATAAAAGAAATCCTAGGCATTACTTAAAAAGCAGACTGATGGTTCATTAGAGCTGTAAATAATAAGTCTTGATTTTACATTTCTGTTGAAGATGGGTCACAGTGGCCTTAATGTTTCTGCACCACTTAATGAATTCCAAAGCAGCACTGAACTGGTAGAAGAATTTATTTAAATGGGGTAGGATTTCAGCCAGTAAAAGTTGGGTATCTGTATTTAGTGCATACATTGAGATAAAGTAAGATCACTAATGTTTTTAGAAGTTCTCAACAGAGATTTTTGATCATGATTTAATGTAAGATAACTATTTCCAGGCTAATTCTTTGTATATAAATATAGTTTAAAATAGTATAACTTCATGTGACTGCTCCTGAATTGTCACATTTTGCTCACAAGTTTTTGCTTATATTTCTTGTAATCATCTCTTACATGAAGAACTGTAAGACATTTACAGAGAACCAAGTGAATAATTTGTACAGTGTTTTTATATGAGCAATGATATAAACCTGCATTGGGGTAATATATAATAAATTTATTAAATATTACTAGATGTAAGAGCATTATTGTTTAATGTGAGTGATTTTATTTCACTCTTTTGAGAATTGCGGTACTGAAAGAGCCCACACTCAAATCCTGGCAGCATTGCCCTTGGTATTTCAGTGAATGACAATGAGAGCAATCAGAACAATGACAGATCTTTTAAAATAAACCTTTTACAGTAGAAAGATTCACTTCTGTGCTTGGAAGTCCATCTTTTATCTCTGTTTGCACTGAAAATTTGTTCAGAACTGCCTCATGGTCACATCTCTTGAGCCAGCTTTTCCAAAAAGGGTCTGATAGTCAGCCATTCAGTATTCTGGGTTTTACAGGCAATCCTAGTTGATGAGCAGTTCCTCCTGCAAATTATCTCACAGTCTCTTACTTGCTTTTCCCTTAAAACCACTAGAGACAAAATAAATGACCATAAAACTGGAAGAATTACTGTATTTCCAGATAGAGTTGTTAAAGCTCTTGATTAAAGAATTATTAAGGAATTAAAATGTTTACCAGAATTAATTCATGTCTTACTTGATTACAAAAAGGAATGAATACACTTTAATAATTAAATGTTGAGAGCATGAGAACAATACAGAAAAAGCAATCCATCATAAACCCACTGTCTGTTCTTGTGGCTAAAGGTACTTTGTGGATCTCACCTTCCATGTCTTTCATCCGTGTCTCAAGGATTTGTTTGCATGGCGATGTCATAGTTAATATCTTCTGGCATCTTGTTGGTCATGTGGACAGGGAGTTTGAGTGCACCCTCAGCAAGTTTGTCAATTACACCAAGATGTGTGTTGCAGCTGGCACACTAGTAGGAAGGCATGTTGCCCAGAGAGATTTTGAGAAGTGGGCCTGGGGAAGAGAAATTGATCCCATAAAATTCCACAAGTCCAAGTGCAAGGTCCCACACATGGGTCAGGGCAATCCCAAGCACAGGTACAGGCTGTGTAGGGTGTCAGTTGACAGCAGCTCTTAGAAGAGTGATAAGTGGTTGTTGGTTGACAAAAAACTCAACATGGCCTGCCAGTGTGTGTTTCCAGCCCAGAAAGACAACCTTATCCTGGGGTGCATCAAAAGCATGTCCAGCAGGTCAAGGTGGTTGGTTCTGCACCTCTGCGCTCTTTTGGTGAGACCCTCTCTGGACGTCTGCATCCAGCTGTGGGGAGCTTAACACAAAATAGATGTAGTCCCACTGGAGCAAGTCCAGAGGAGCCACAAAGATGCTCAGAGGGATGAAGCACCTCTGCTGTGAAGACCAAGTGAAAGAGTTTTTCAGATGGGAGAAAAGAATGGTCTGGGGGACTTTTGAGCACCTTCCAATATCTAAAGGTGCTACAAGAGTGGCTTTTGACAAGATCATGGGGTGATAGGCCTCAAACTGACAGAGGGAAGTTTAGATGAACCCGGAAAGAAACTCTTTGCTTTGAGGGTGGTAAGGCACTGGGACAGGTTGCCCAGGGAAGTTGCAGATGATCCATCCCTGCAAGTGTTCAGAACAAAGTTAAATGGGGCTTTTTGGAATTTTGCACAGTTTCCCCTGATGGGGGTGTTGGAACTTTTAAAATTCCTATCTCTTGCCCTCTTTGCTTTCAGCCATAATTAAGGATCTCTGTTAGACTTGAGGTTATCTTCTATCTCATTCTCGACTTATCTTCCTGATGGAATCAAATCAAAATACATCTATTGTGTCTCAGAGGAGATGGATCCATCTACCATCTAAGACATAAGAAAATGTAGGGTAGAGAAAGATTAAGACTTCAAAGCAGTCTGTACTCAGAAAATGGAGTCAGGTTGGGAGTATTTCTGGTTAGGAGACTGGAGGTCAGCTTGGAATTTGACAGAGACAATGGAATAGATGCTTTAATGACAGGTTGCGCTGCATTACTGCTAACTGTAGTTGTACTTCATGCTGTGTCTCTGAGACCTTAAAACATTGCTCCTAGTTCTGGAGCAGGGAGTTCAAAAGCCCTTGGGAAATCATCTTACTAGAGCAACTGCTGGGCAGGAGTAGCTGAAAGTGGGGATGGGAAAAAGTAGATCCATGGATCTGTGTTCATCTTGATGGTCTTCAAGAAATAAATCACTTTGATTTCACCCCAGGAAAGGCATTGTGGTAAATTTTGCCAGGTAAACATGTTTTATTTTCCTGAATCCTGTTTGTATTCCTTAGCCCATGTGTTTCTGCCAGAGAAAGCTTGTTATGTAGGAGAGACGATTAAACTTCTCAGTATTTTGCCAAAGTGGGTATGCACCAACACTCATTTAAAATAATCAAGTGAAGAAGTTGTAACATTAGTAAAATGAATTGCCTAATCAAATCTTTTTAAAGCCTTTCTAGCTGGCCCCCAAAATCACTAGTTATTCTGTTAACAGTTGCAGCCAATGTAGTTAAAACATTGTGAAATAAGGAAATTATAACTTGACAAACAATGGAGTGAAACACTGACAGTAATCAAGAAAAGTTCTATTCACAGAAGAGCCTACACTTGAATATATGTCTATGTAATAAGAGAAAAAGGGCAAGAATTAATTCATACAGCTGAACAAAGTAACCTCAGGCTGGTAGAAGGAAAACAAACTTAATTTTGGGGGACAGGTATGACGCGTGCTGGTGGTATTCTTGAGTGAGTTTTCAGATAGTATTTTCTGGTAACAAAAATCAAGATTGAACTCTGTATTATATATAAAACATTTAATTACATTTAGGTAAGCCAAGCACAACTTTTTTCTGTGTTTTGTTTTGTTTTTTGCTTTGAATTTAGAAAATATCATTAATAGCCTTTCACTGGCAGAGCAGGTGTGCAGCCTGTGGCTCCCCACACAAGTGCACTGACTGATCAGGGGGGACCCTTGTTGCAAAGCTTGTGCTGATCCCAGGAAACAATGAGTTACCCACTAGATAACATCAGTGGTAGTTTCTGTTGGCTTTGCTTAACAGGTGACTCCTGCCTGCTGTTTTAAGAGTTCAGTTGTGTTTTTCCACAGAAAAGCCTGTCTATCTGCAGATGCACCCCATGCTGAGCAGATCCTGGGGTTCAAATAGGAGCCTCTCCAGTGAGGTTAAATGGACTTTCCAACACCACAGGGTCCGTGTGCAGGGGTAATTGCATTAGTGAGTCTTGTGACAACTCAAGGGAAGGATAAATGTATTTCTTCCTGCTTTTTTTCCTCAGCTGTATTTGCACCACACTACAGTTCCACTCTCACACATTTATATATCTTGCTTATGAAAAACAAGGCAGAAGGAACCATAAACTATATTAAGTGATAAGACAATACCTGGCTCATACTCTTAGCAGCTTTTAGCTTAGTGTACGATTGCTTTTTTTTTTTTTTTTTTTTTTTTTTTTTTTTTTTTTTTTTTTTTTTTTTCCTGTTCACTCTTTAATCAATTTAATGAGGACTGCTCTGGGCTGTTTTCTGATATTAGTGTTTCATGACTAGGTGCCTAGCAGTACAAGAAATAGGAACAAAATCATGCACTTTTTAAAATAAAGCAATTCTTTCATTCTGTTAAAAATGTTAACTTCTGCATACACTAGTCATTCATGGGTACGAATATTACATTAAACAGTGTTTACTGTAAAGCTCTTGCATTTTATGTCTTAATGTGCATGTAGTTCTGTCAATAAAAACTTTGGATTTGAGGAGAAAAAAAAATACTGAAGCTTTTTTGTCAAGATTTCACATTCCTGTGTCTAGCTGCATGTTAATTTAAGGTATTTGCAAGATTAATACACAAGTGGAGAAGAGCAAGAATCTGCAGTGTGAAGCTTGCTTCATCACCCATGTTAGCATTCTCATCTGCTGCTAAATATGGTCCTACACTTCCATTTCTGCTGCTGTACGTTTTCTGTTTCGGGCTGGAAATGATTATGGTAACTTTGAAGCATCAGACTGTCTTAGCCACAGCTCTGGCAGTTGCTGCACTAAGTCCTGCTTTAACTTATGTCTTCTTAGCATGGAAGTAAGTAGCTTTTTCTCTATTCGTGATTCTTCAAAGGAGGTGTGCTTTATACTCCTGCTCAGTCTCAGGTGTTGCAGGCAGCTTTTCATTTCACGTGTAAACCCAGCTGGATGTGAGCTCCTATGTTGTGTTTAGAGTAGTTTAGCTCCACAGTGCTTTGGAAAGGACAAAGTCTATAGAGACCTGTTGAATAATATTGCAGATTCTGTTCTGGAGTGCCACAGACTCAAAAGTAAACACGAAAATGTGAATTGAAAGCATTGACTTGAATTGACAGATGTTGCTTGTGTCAGAAGAGTTCAATAATGCTCCTTCATTTACTGTTCTACAAAATAGTTACATGTACATGAGGTAGTGCTGATATTGGAGAAACAGTTTCATCAAAAATTATTCTTGTACTCAAACATATCTATTTATCATTGCAATTTTTTAGACTAGAGTGAACTAGTTAGTTGTTGTCCCTGAGGCTGTCTTTGTGGTAATAATGAATAATTTAAATTATTACAGTCAGTTATTTCCTATTAAGCGTTTGACAACTATTAGACTGCTGTGACTGTTGCTTTTGATATTACTCAATGCTATCTCATTAGTGCCTTATATATCCATGTCTGTCTGCACATTGGCAGGTCTTACTCCAGTGCATGATTGCAAACTCTCCTAGAGCTCAACACCTGAAAGGAGGTATTCCCTGAGAGGCGTCCTCCAAAATTCAATAATAAAATTTTCATTCATATTGACATAAAATCCAAAAGATTTTTCACATTTCAGCTTTCATTTACTATTAGAATCTAGATTCAGATTTGGATTTGGGTTTGTTAGAATTTTCAAAAAGTTCAGTTTCAGTAGGAAACTTTCCTTTTTTCACAAATGTGTGTAGTTTAAGCTGGGGAGGATATTTAGATCACTTATTGACCACTTTTAGATACAGGTCTTAAACTTTTGACCAGGTATTATACTGAAATTTAAGACTTCAATTTGGTGAAAATTTTTCTTCCACTAAGTCATTCAGCCTTGGCTAGAAGGATTCACGAGATGGGAATGTGTTGCTCCCTTCCCATTATCGTCTGCAAACTGTTAGGAAGACTGGCTCTTCTCTGGTTTGGCTTTGTCTGATCTTACGTTCCAAACATTAGTTCTTGTGCCTTTTCTACACTAATTTAAAGAGCTGTTCAGTACATTTGCTTTTTCTCCCTGTGAATTACATACTGATTGAGTCAACACACCATTTTCTTTTGGGAAACATAATAGATTGAGTTCTTTAAGTCTCAGTGCAAGTTAATATCTCCAGGTTTCAAATGCTTTCATACATTCCTCTGTAGAATCTCCAGTCATTCAAGTTCTTTGAAAGAGATCTGTCTACATCTTACCAATGTAATATCAAATCTTTGCTACCTGATTTTCTCCCAATTCATTAGGCAACAGTTACATTTGACCCTCTTATCACCCTACTTTAAAGAGTCAGTTTAGGAAGAACTTGCCCTTTCTAGAACTGCTGCTTTTCATCTCAGTTTTAATCTAGTGTTAGGAAACATTGCAGGTAGCTTTTAAAAAAAAAAAAACAAAAAACACAAACAAATATACTAACATGAAAAAGAAAAATAAGAAGGTTCTAGAGTTGTTCTATTTGTCCTCTCGAGAATTTATGAAACATTGACCAATTTCTGCCTGAAGTTGAAGTTTTAGTTAAATAATGAAGTTGTAATTAAGTTTCTCCAACTTTCGTAGTAATACTTTGCAGCATAGAGGAAGAAATGAGGAATGTGTCTTCCTAGTAAAAGGAAGACATTTTAATGTCTCTCTTGAAAGACAAGGGGGAGTAACTCACATTCTAGACAACAGTACCTGGAATCAAACAGCTGGCAAAGCAGCAGTAATCACCATTCAACCAGAATAGGTAAGGGCTCCAGTGAAATGACAGTCCAGAAGTTTCATGGGAAACCTGGGAAGAGCAAAATTTAGTTGCTAAAAACAAAAGGGAGATGAAGCACTTCCTAAAAATGTTTGGCAAAGTTGACATAATTTTTCCTCCTGCTCAAAATGTTCTTGGGGGATAAATCAATTGCCTGACAAAAAATTTAATATACTCTATTTTCGTATAAATCCTTATCAGCTAAACATGCGGATTCATCAAAGTGTGAATCAGAGTTTATTTGTTTAGGAGTTATTTCCCAGTAAGTTGTATTGGCTTGAGTTAATTACATTTTTGTACCTTAATTCCTCATCAGTAGATTCCAATATCACAGCATTGTGGTTCTCAAAGGGATTTTCAGTATGCATCACCCTCATCTTCCAACCCAGAGCAGGAGCAAATGTTCTTACGTTACATCCTGAGAGGTGCTCATCTTCTTGGTTCATTCCTTTTTGTTGTGCAATGACACATCCTCTCTGGGAAGTCTCTTTCAGTCTTCCAGTTTTAGCTATCCATTCTTCCTTGGTGCAAGCATACAACCTCAGAAACAATTGAGTAAGCAACAGTCACCCTCAAAAAAGAGATTTGTTCTTCATGCCCATAGTACTTGGGGTAGAAATGTATGGACCTAGAGATCCATTTCTCCTTTATTTGTGTTGACATTTATGTAAGGGTAAAAATAGTTTTCTGTGAAATTTTGGGTTAGGATTTTCCCATCTTCCATATGTTCCCCCCTATTTTAAGCATTATTTTAAATGAACATCCATAGCCAGTTAGCTGATTTATGACCATTGAGTCCAAACTATGCAAGCCTGCCAATTTAGAAATATTTATCCTCGGGAAGATATTGATGAGCAGCAAAAAAGAATGTACTTCTTGAAAACTTAATTTTATTTTTTTTTCAAATATGAAACAGAAACATGTATTGAACAATTTCATACCTTCTTCTGCATTGTTATTTACAGTTTCACCAGCTCCATCTGAAAACTGATGCATTTTTGCTGTAGATTGCATTTGTTGCTTGTGTATTTTGCTAAGTTTGGCAGCCATACATTGTTTTTACTCAAATAATTTCAGCTTTCTTTATCATATTTAGCTGATTTTCATTTTTTCTATATTCCTTAACTGATTTCACTTCTTTACTAAACCCAGGGGACTAATGCTGTTAGGTGTTCTTTTGTCATCTAACAACTTTCTAAAATTACTGTTCATTCATTTATGTTTAAATATCACATCTTGATTAAATTTCCCAATCTTGTTCCTTCTTTGAAGAAAAAATACCCTTTTTGAATTCCAAGCATGTGTGTTGCCAGAAGAGACTTCTCTCTGTTCAGTCCCACCAATGCTGTCAGGTCAGGTTCACAGGCCCCAGGCAGCCAGCCACTTGTCTTTATCCAATCAAAACATTGCCCAAAATGGTAGAGTCATGGAAGGTATTACACATTTTCGTCTATGAGCACTGTTCATTGATTTTAGAAACTCCTAATATTTGTGACCACCGATGTCCATGTCCTGAGGTTATACCTTTCAGGGTGAGGAAACTGTGCATTGCAGAGGTGTGCCTAGGAAGAAACTTAGTGCTTTTGCTTTTTTGCCAAAGTTGTCTGTCACAAAGGTCCTCAACAACATATTCTCCTGGGCTTTTCTCATGCATTTATATGCATGATAGACTCAAGATCACATTTTATTCCTATTGCTAATAACAGAGCACCACATCCTCATCACTTCTATGCACTTGAATCAGCCCAAATAATGAGGTAATAAGGTAGACCTAGATAATAAGTGACTTTTTAATACTCCAGGCATACAAATTATTTGAACAGCCATCAGTAATGCCAGTTATATCAAATTTGGCTTCATGGCTGTGGTTAGGCAACAAAGAAGGATGGGAAAACTAGCAAGGGCATAGCGTTAATTTTATTATTCCTTTTCTTTTTATTTACCAGAAAAAATTATTTGCAACACATGGAGATTAAATTTATATTATCTTTGCCTCCTTAGCACCCTGCCCTCAAACTGCTAATGTAACAGTTTTCTGAGTGCTCCAGCTCACTCTCAGCTAAGAAGATTGGTTTACCAACCTGTGAGATAACCAAAACATCAAGCTTCACGATGCCGTTTTTAGAGACCCTTTTCACAGTATATTTGCACTTTAAACTTTCTCCTATCAAGAAACATTTGGGAGGCCAAATTTTCTGTAGAAAGGACTTGTCATTTTCTGATAACCTGCATCAGCAACTAATCTTGTCATGTTGATGTACTGGGACAGTTAAGTGACTTGTTTTTAAAACATTGTGATTATTGTATAGTTAATAATAATAATAAAAACAAAAGCAAACAAATGCTAAAAATTCCTATGCTGATTGGTTACACAGATAGTGTTAAGGACAAGGCTAATTTAAGTATATTATATTCTTATATTACAACATGCAAACCATACCCTCTGAAATAATTATTTATCCTATATATCTTAATATTAAGAATAATTATGTGTTCCAGCGAATACTCTCATTTAATGAACAACACTTAATAAGCATTTTTAATCTATATTTCAATTCTTATGTGAAAGACATTTCCCCACACATTAATTCTTTTATTTCAGATAGGTTTGCAAGACATACTTACAACAGCTTAGCAGAGAAATAATCCACATGGTTAATAGAATAAACTATTTTAGATTATATTCATTACTACTGCTGTGGTACAGTAGTCAGTTTGAAGACAAATGTCATGTACTTTTGAACAAACACTGTTAAGTGTCATTGCTTTTAAGAGCAAGGCTTGTGCAATTGAGGCAATGTGCATAAAAGTTTTTACCACTTTATCTGAGATTTTTATGTTAATATATTGTTTGAAATTATACACATTATAAAATGCACACAATACAATTCATAGTACATATAAATAAACCCCAAATATATTTGAAATCTGAAGGCCAATTTTGAATCTTAAATATTTACACGATGATCTCTTTGAGTCTGGCAGACCTTAGCTCTGACTTTGCCTTGCTGGGCACAGCAGGTCATCTTTTATTACCATCTTTGCCTCCAGATGATCAATGTTATTATGTCAGAGTTTAAACTATATTCTGAACTGGGTGTTAAACTGGAAGGGCTTCGAATGGAAGGGAACATTCCTGCCTGAAGGTGTGCATGCTGTGACTGCTTCAACGGGATTTTTCCACTGCAGCTGTGCATGCTAAAAACACAAATGGAAGCATAAACATTTCTCAAAACACTTGTGCCACGGAAGCAGGCATCTTTTTGATTCTAGAGAAACTGAACCTCAAGGATGCATCCTTTCTCTGAGTAGTTACATTTGAATGTTTGTTGTTTGGTTAATTTGGGGACAGAGTTCTAGATGCCTGTTTATGCAACTTGGTCTATTCAATGAAATCTATTCCCTTTTCCACAAAGGAAACCTCCCATAAAATCCCAACAGATTAAGTAAACACATGTAAGATAACAGCTGAAGTACAGTGACCAGCAATAATATGCTGGACTCTGGTAACAGTATGTGTGAGAGCGGTGAGATGGGATTTGGATCCTTTCAGGAGTATTCTGGATGTTTATGATTTTGACAATTTCCTGCTACTGACTGCACAACTTGCAAATTCAGCACAGCTTATAAATCTCAGGGATTCCTTTTGGCTGCTAGGCACCTAAATCAGCTGCCATTGAAGATTCCCAGTGGTTTTTGTTGGGTCTCTCTTCAGTTCTTGTCCCAAAAGACCATTATTTTAAACTAAATGCCAAGTGTGAGCTAATGTTTTAAGAATATTCTTTTCTTCTTCTGTTAATACCCCTGGATGAAACTTATTAAATATTTGTGTCATACACTGTCTGATATCATTCTCTCCTTACTCTTGAAGCACATACCTCCTGTCTTCCAGGAAATTATCAGCCTCCCATAAAGATCTGAGATCTGCCTGCCTGTGCAAAGGAATGGCTGCAGCTTTGGAGAATAAGGATCTAAAAGCCCTCAGGAGGAACCCTGCACTGTTGACTGGCAGTTGGTCACCTTTCTTTGAGATGGTGGTTTGAGACCTTTTCCAATGACATGGGAACTGAAGTTTGTTGTTGCTTCTAGCATCAGTGGCCTAACCACTGCACTGTCTTACAAGGGAAGGCTCTCCCTTCCATGTTATCCATCTTAAAAAAGAAGTGGATTTCAACCTGTTTTTTTAAGGAACAACATTCATTGCTTCCAGGCTACAGCATTCACGGCATTTCTAGTTTCCATTACTTTAATCAGTAGGTCTGTCCTAGCTAATTTTTATTACTAATAAGATAAATACTGTGCATTTTTTGTAGATCGTGCATCCCAGTACATCCTGGGATGGAGAAGCCTCACAGTGGAGAGACAAGGCATTCACTCAGACTAACAGTAAGATTTCTGGTCCACTAAGCAGAGGAGGAGTCAGTGACAGATTAAAGGAGAGCCAAAATATTCGTTTTCATATTCTGTCATCTCTGGGTGACAACAAAGAGAAACCACAAACATCCAGTGGGATGGCACCAAAATGTGATGGGCTACCCCACCAGTCAAATGCCACAGCAAGAGCATGCCTTAAACAGAAGATTGATTAGATGCAACGCAATCCTTAATACCAGTGTGCCCAGCCTGTGAGAACTGTGGGTTAACTGCAAAACATATACCACTGGGGAATCCATCATGTTGCATGATGTCATTAGAAAATGCACACACATAATTTTGGGAATATCAGCTCCCCTTACCTCTACATCTTTGTAGAGGATGTATTTTTCCCAAAACAGCTGAGAGCTCAGCAGAGAAGCGAGGACTTTTTCTGTTATTTTGCAGGTTGATAGTAAAGTTTGTGTTTTATAAGGTTTTAGAAATTCCAGGTGAAATAGAAGTATGAGCGTTTATATCACCTGCTGTCAGACTGTCTCACTTTCGAAGCACTCTGCTACACAATACTGCCAAGTCCTGGTTTCTGCTGATTTGTGTCTTCACTGGAATGACATTTTTATTTGTATGGTTGTAGCTGTATTCACAGCTTGTAGTTTGCACCCACAGATAAATAACGTTTTCTTGGTAATAGAGGTACAATCAGTCCCAGGTGAATTGATTTGTCATCATCCAAAGCTATTATGAACCATGTAAAATTTAGTCTTTGTAGAAATGAGAAAGTAGAAATTGATTTTGAATAGTTATTTCCATACACAGGCTCTTTCATTACATATTTTAATTCTGGTATGATTTTTCTGTGCTACATGTCTTTTTCTAAACTTTTCCTCTGATTTCATGCTTGACTTTTTTTAATGCTACTAAATGATTTACTGAAGCTCTACAAGTGATATTTCATTCGCCAGGGAGACTGAGCTGAGTGCTGTCCCCAAATTCGATACAATATTGTGTTAGAATTAATATGGATATTGATGCAAAATTAATGCAAATAGACTCCACATCTAATCCCACACTCCCTCACTCAAGTTCACTGGCAGCAACAGTAAGTTACTTCTTTGATTTCAGTGCTGGATATGCAATATTTATGAGAGGTTGCACTTCACAGCTTTACTTTGGTTATCGTTATTCCAGTGCACATTAAAAGTTTTTGGAACTGAATTTGTTCTAACACTTGTTGTCAGACCTCTGCATAGACAAACAAGAGTTTGGGGTTTGGCATATTTAGCTCGTAGCTTACCCCAGTAAAGGCTACACCACCAGCTTCCTGAAGGTGCAGAATGTAATTAGCATTTTGCCAGTTGTACCTGTACAGGACTGTGCAGGACACTGCTCATAGTTTTAAGTGCCTATGGTGTGCAGGGCAGTATTTGACCAATCCACATCTCCCTTCTACTTTATATGTCTGCAGAGGCTGGCTTGAGTGTATTGTTAGAATATAATTGTTAGAATATGAAAGAGCAGGACAGAAGTCATCATCAGACTTCAAAGATTTTAACAGATTGGTGGGAAAGCTTTTCCCTCATGTCGTCTGTTGTCGTATCCTCTGAGAATGTCTGCAATCTTCAGTGATCTCTAACCTTGACATGTTAGTCTCCTGTATTTTACTGGTCATGTACAATTTTCTTCTATTTCTGTCTATTCAGACAAGCATGGTCTTTCTGCTCATGAAATCACAGGCTCATGAAGCAGTTTGGGTTGCAAAGGACCTTAAAGATCAGGTAGTTCCTGCCACTCACCATGGGCAGGGACAGGTGTCTCCCTTTTCCATTCAAATACGTGTGCCCAGGTAAAGAGCTTTTTGATGAGTAGTAAAGACTGGTTTAAACCATTTTAATCCTCTTGCCCTGCTTGCTTCAGACTCATTGAAAATTGTTGTTTTGATACACTTTGTCATGTAGATTGTGTATGACAGTTGAGGCATAGGCTTAGGTTTAAAATGTAGCTATTAAAATACATTGGACATTGCAATACCATTTTCAAAAGATAAAGCTTTCCTGAGCTGATTTCTTAAACCTAACTTTTCAAACAGTTTTGGTTTTGTTTTCACTAAATGTGAAAGCTCATATTGATTAAGCGTGCAATTCAATGACAGTTTACATTGTGGGGAAAAATCAATAGATATTCCCCTGTGATTTTTTTGTATGGGAGACAAATACCCATCAGGAAAACTTGCCTGTTCCTGGAGGGCTTGATCTTTCTTCCCCTTGGACTCTGCATTGCATCTCTCCCATCAATCCCAGTATACATGGCTGAATTTCAATAGGCTCTTTCCCTGGCATCATGCAGTCACTTTCCCAAATCTGTGGGCAGAGGAAAGGAGAAGTATTTCCTCTTCATCATCATAAGGATACTGTTGTCTCTGGAGAGCTGTGACTATTTCCATGACCAGAGACAAGCAGGCCTCCCTGGGTGCACCAGAAGAGATGCTTCTCTGGCTTGAAGCCTCAGCCCTTTGCTGCTCCAGCGTCCCACCCTGTGGTCTCTCATGGTGTCTGAGCAGTGTAGATCTGGGGAGGAAAATGATCAGAAGCATTTCAGCGAGGCAAAATAGCATACAGCAAGCTGCTTGCCTCCACCAAATTAAGCATGGGTGTAATTATCCTTTTAACCAAGACACTTTAAAATAGACCAGGAGTGACTGAGAGGGAGTGAGAGCAGCCCAATGATAGATTTAAAGTTCAGCAGAGGGTAAAAAAAATCGTACAAGGATTTCACAAGCAATGACACTTGGATGATATTTGGGAAATCTTTTCCTTTCAAGACTATCTTGCGATTTACTATGGGAGTAGCACATCAAAGCTGCACTGACTTCAAAGCTTAGAACCACTTACGGCTTCCAGCTATTACTAAAACCTACCACTTCACCCTGCCAGCAGCTCATCTCAGCTGCCTCTTTAAGTTACACCCATCTACTCCTGCCTTCTGATTTTGGGGAGGGAAAAAAAAATAGCCAGAAAAACTTGTAAATTAAATATAGCTGTTCACAGTGAAGCAATGTCAAAGTCAGAGGAAAAAGGCAAATGAAGGCATTAAGACATTAAAGATTTAGTACAAACTCAGCAGTGATTTACATATGCACACTCTCATTTGGCTGATTCTAATAAAGCTGTCTGCTTTGAGGAAGTTCCCTGTGAGAGTGTTACCCCAGGGTAACAGCCCCTGAATTAGGTGTGCAAGCTGTGTGGGCTGTTGCTTAGGTCCAGATATTACCTGTAGCTTGACACAACCAGCAGTGCCATGGCACTCCAGGATATCTTCACATACTTACATATATTCACATACAATGAAATGACTTCCCATCCCTGTTCCATAGGGGCAGTCCACATCCTCTGATCTGCAGAGATACCTGCTCATGTACCTCAAAACACCTCAAAACCAAATGATTGCCATTTATTGCTGCAGTGTTTTTGATTCTTTTATATTAGTGGTAGAGGTCTTGGAGGCAATGTATTTATATTTTATATTTTGGAAGTCCCTGAAACAACTCAATTGTAGTAGCACAGGGCTGTGTTACATTCTCTGAACTGATAGAAGGCAGCTAAAATGTACCAGAGTGGTAATTTACTGTAGTATTAATATTGTTGAACACTTTAAATTGGTATATTGTTATGTTCTGATTGGGAGATTTATGCCTGAGGTTTTTTAAATGGTCCTTTAATTTCTGAATACAATTTGTCTTGCAGATGACATATTAATAGGAAGTTAGGAACAAGTGTGGTCTTTGAGTGTGTTTCATGTAAGAGTTTGTATATTCAGTGCAGATCAATGACATACTCTAGAGCTAAATGGCATTAATCCATTTACAGACATTCATTGCAATGAAGAGAAATTACCATTGAAAGAGCAAATCATCTAATAAGGAGAATTTCTCCTCTTCTTACATAGTCTTATATTTTGAAAATGCCTTTGCATTTAAACACCCTTTTTCTAAGAGTGTTACAGGTTGAATATTTTTTTCTTTTATTTCTTGCCTTTGCAAGGAAGGATTCTGGCAGCAGTGGGGATGCTGGTGGCATCTCCGAGCTGAGCTGGGACAGTAGAGATGGCTCCACATGGTGCTAACCTGCTGTTTGTGGCCACAGTGTCCCATTAGGAGGTTGTCTTATCCTCACCCACACATACACATTATGTGCTTCTGCATCAGACATGTGGCAGATCTCAGTACAGAAATGAGAAGGCAGACAATAGGCTATTTTGCCTGGACAGTGGTTGCCACTGGATGTAAGTAATTGAATTACTGTCAACAGTCAGTTGACAAAAACAGTATTCTAAAAAGCTGATGTATTAAAAAATTTTACAGAGTCTTACTGTTAAATCTGTAATATATATATGGTTAGTATATGTTCTATCTGAAAAACATGACTCTGCTTATAACTTGCAGAGAGGTAGATGGAAGTTTCCTGGCTGGCTGATGATGCAATCAAAAAGTGAGGTTATTTGTAATAATTATAGACACTCCATCAACACATTTATATATTTTGCTGTGTGATAGTTTTTTCTCATCTTAATACATGCATTTCTCTTAAATAAACTATGCAGACCAGTAACAGCACAGTCGTTTGAAGATCACTGAAAATACAGGAGGACATCATGTCTCCTATCCTTGTGTTAAACTTGGTATATTACCTTTCTTGCACAGCTTGCAGCATAGAAGTGTGATACACAGCTATGGCAAAGCCAGCTAACCACTTGCAAATTCATGAAGTACTCCTGGATTAGCGGAAACCAACAAGGGCGTGCAAGCATGGAGGCATGATTTCTGTAACTTTTCATGTATGACTTAATCAATTAAAATAACAAATTTGGATTTTGTTGTCTGAAAATAACTATTCACAAGTCATCTGCAGAAGCTATTGTTTCATATGCTTGCTTTCACAACATAAAAGTTGTGTCAGTTAGGTGCAATACATCCACAAGCAGAGCTGGACTTGAAGGTACAGATCAAATATGTAGGGATCCAAAAATTATTTTAGATTAGTGCAGAAAATTCAGGAAAGCATGGTGAATTCCTTAACTCACAGGTTGTTATCTAAATTTCCCATTATTATTCTTTATATATCCATTGCCTTTTTTAATCTTTTGTTCCCTTCATGTTCAAAGATGGCAAGATTATGGAGGCAATGGGCACTGCAGCTTACATTTAAATTTAATTGTGATATGGCGGTGTGGAAAGTGTTCTTCTGATGTCAGGCTGGCTTGGTCCCTGTGTCTACATTATTAAACCTCCTTAAACACCTCCATTTTAGTGTTCACCTTGCTTGACTTCAAAGAGAAGTGCAGCTAAGTAGAGAGAGTGAGTGTCAACTCTGCCAAGTGGGTTACCCATGGTTACTTAGAAATGTTACTGCCTTCTCTGCAGTGTTTATGAAGTTTTCTGTTTATTGTTCTGCAACTTTAGAATCAAAATAATAAAATGTCTGAGATAAATATGGAGGCTAAAGATGTACTGTGATTTGAGGTAATTGCCGCTCACCTTTCAAAACCTTGTTCCACCCCAACCCCTCCCCCAAAAAAACCCAACAATTAAAGATGCTATTTTGGGGGAAAGCAACGTTGGTGCTATTACTGAGCAACCTCTTGAGTGTGGTCTCACTGAGTCACTCAAGAAAAGGATGTGGATGAATGCCTGACTTACCACTCTGAGTTTATTGGGAACTAATCTGTTCAAAATGTTTGGACTAAGCTAAAACCTGGCTTGCTCATCTAATGAAAAAGGTCAAAACAGAGAAGAAAGTTCCATGGTTTGTGTTAGGTGACACTTTGCCCTGCTTGTCTAATTTGATTACTCAGAGCCACTGAAGCCCCAGGCAAAGCTGATTTTAGCTATAATCAGCTTTTTAACCTTTTGAGAACTAACATAAACACTACCTACTACTGGTTAATTATGTTGCTCTACTACATACAACAAAGTACAAAGGTAAAAGTGTAGAAATGTAGTAACACATGTTGTGACAAGATCACTCCAGGGGATTACAGCCCTCTACATTTTATCTGCGCTCACTGATTTCTTTCTTTAAAATTAAAAATGGGCTATGAGCAGTGAGCATCAGTTTATCGATTGCAGGCCGCATTGCCCTGTGTGCTACTGCTTTGTCTCAAATTCCTCTTTCATACTGAAGGAATGACCTTCTATGGGTTGGACTGCTATGGTGGTAGATCTGCTTTTTTTACTATTTAGGATTATCTTTGTTTTAATTGCTTACTTGTAATTAAGCATGCATGCTCCCTTCCTCTATGATGAGCATCTTACAGAAAGTTTTGTAATCTCTTTTGGTAGAAAAGAGCTTACTGTCTCTAGGTAAGATAAATTAGATATATTTTAATTTCAGATTTTTCATATACATATATAGGCAAGAAGTAAAAATCTGAGGCGCAAAACCTGGTCCTTTGCAGAATCTGTGTATCCTAGCTTCCTGTGTGTTTTGGTTCATACCTTTCCTCTAGTTTGACAGAAAATTTGCATTTCCGTGAACTTCAAAACCTTGAGGAGATTTCTAAGCCAATGGGTTTTCAGTGTATTTTAAATTCTTCTGACCTGTGCTGATCCCTGGTGTTTATATAAGGAAGTCTTGATCTACTCATTCTTACATACTTGCTTTTCTTATGTTCTTGCTGCTTGGAGGTAGCATGTTGCCTCTGGGTTTTCCACTCTATAGAAAGTACGTCTGCTTTACTCTTTCTGTTCTACTGTTGTTGTCAGCAATCCATCATTCATCTCCAAAATCTGCTCAGAGTAGCACCCCTAATGACTTATCTTTATGAGCAGCATTAGCATAGGTGTCACAGGGCAGCCTTACGCTGCTCGTGTGCTCTGCTTTGTCTCAGTGGGGATGTTGTTATTGTATTCTATACCTATCTGTGCCCAAAGTTGTTGTGGTCTCTTTCTGACCTGTGGCTGGGAAAGGGAGGAGAGTTGGGGTGGGGAAGGGTGTGGTTTCTGCCGCTTTGAATCTCTGCTCAGGCAGGACAAGCATGCTCTGTCACGGCCTGGGTTTTGCCTTGCTGGCTTCTTGGTCTTTGCATAGGCAGGCGCTTTTCTTTTTTGGCTTCTCTTTTTGGGGTTTGGGTTTTTTGCCCTCATCTCAAAGAGACTTCAGTTAGCAGTTTTGGGCTGCCTGGAGGTGAGTTCCATATTTGCCTGCCTGCTCCAACTGGCCATGGGCACCCAGCTGAGCAGAGGAGGCCACGGAGTTGCCCCAGCCCAGACACACATTGCCTTGCCTGCTCCTGCTTGTCTCCTGACGAGAGAAAGGTGAAGTCCCTGCGTACACTCTGGTCCTGACCAAGTTTACAGCTACCATGGGAGCATGCCAGCTGCCTTTCCCAGCAGTATTTGGCTACTGGACTGATAAGCAGGGTGGTGAGGGAAGAGTGATGCTACTTTTCCTTTTGTCTTTCAAACCATGCATTCAGGGACATCCCCAGCATTTCAGGTCCCTCTTTGTTCTGGGGAGTCCACGAGGTTTAGCAGTTTTGTATTTGCTACTATTTCTTGGTTGTTGCTGTCCTCGTTGTTACTTTTTTGTGTGCATCTGATTATGTTAATTCCTTATCGGTGGAAGGGGATTGGTTGAACCTTAAAGGGAGGCAGCTCATTCCAGAGTGTTCTCCACCAGATTGTCTTAAACCAAGACAAGGGACATTATGAAACTGGAGCACCACGTCTCAGGATGTTCAATGCCTTCAAACCACCTGCTTCCCATGAAAATCGTAGTGAGGCACTTGTGGTAGCAGATAGATTAGCAGGGGTACAATTACGCCAGGGAGATAGATGAGCCTTCACTTAATTCAGATACTTGTTTTATAAACTAGAATTAATAATGACTAGAGTTAATAAAGTAATAATAGGAAAAAGAAAAAAAACCAACAAACTACCAACAAAACAACTACAGTACACAACACTTACACACAGAAAAATCTTGGTGAGTGTATGTGTACAAGGACATACACGATATTTATAAGGTCAGATTTGGTTTCCTTTTCTTGCAGGCAATAATTGTAAGGTTTACCTTGCACATATTTATCCATGACAAAAGTACAGTGCGTCCAGCAAAAATTGGGCCAGCTACTAGTGTCTGAGCATCAGAGAGGAGGCAGATTTTTTTAGCTGACTTTCTGCATGGATGTGAGTTCTAGACAGGAATGAGAAGTCTCTTGACATCTGCTGAATGACTTGGTGATATGATCTTCATCTCAGGCCCCATACTTTTCTACAAGAAAGGGGTATGCCTTAAGAAACTGAGGCTGACTGCAACCCCTTTGGTTTTTTTGCAAACTTTTTGGTATTTCAGTATCTAGCTATACAAGTTGTCTCATGTTCTGATGGCTCTTCATAGCCTGGCAGCTGTGTGCACAGCTGAGTAACTTTAGGCTATGCCCTGCATTTCCCTGTGGGAGACATGCAAAAGTTGTTCTGCAAGCACAAATATGACCTCATATCTTGGTTGCAGATAAATTTTTCTAAGGTTTCACATGGACAGTGTTTTGCCTCTACAGCTATCATGTAGCAGTTTCTCTGACTTTAACCATCCTCTTCTGGTTTTGGTTCATAGAAGGTAAAATAATTTATTTCAAGTATTTATTGTGTAGATCACCATGGCATTGATTGCATTTCCTGAACTGATGAAAAGTTTCATCTCTAGCCAAACTGGACATGATTACTCTTCAGCAGTGGTCTGTTTTTCTTCACCTCTCCTCCACAAAAAAGAAGTGGTATCACTTTGTCTTCTGGTCCAGCTGTCAGAAATGAGAGGAGGAGTGGCATGTCTGCAAAACCTGTCAGTCTCCACATTTAGAACTAGATGTTGTCAAGCCTCCTTATTTCCTCAATACATTCCAGTTACAAGGAAGCCTTGTGCCAAGTTTCTGCCATGTGAGTACCTACTTTGCTCCAGAATTATTATCTGGGGACTGTTTAGGTTCAGTTAATTGCTGTGGAGAGTAACAGGCAATGAACAGCAGTAATACAACAGACTTAGAGCAGTGTCTTTGCCCTTTGGAAGGAAACTTTGGTGCCCTTTACAGAGCAGTTAATTTCTGGAGTATATGCACAGGCACTGAAGTTTGGCTGTGTCTTAATGAGTTGGATAACTCTGTGGTTGCTCACAAAGGAAATGAAAGACTTTTTTTCTGTTTCCGAATGTACTCAGAAGCAAGGGAAAAGTGCTGTGCTGTGCACCACCATTACTTCTCATGTCTTAAGACTGGCAGCAGCTATTTTGCAATCCTTTGTGGATCAGCCTTTCTTTCCATCAGCCATCATGAGACATGGAAGGGCTGCTGCTCCTGACTGTTGAAAGGGTCTTTTTGCCTCACAGTACTGGGATAACAGCAACAGGAAATTTTGATCCCGACCTAGCAGAAGTGGGACCCTGAAGAACAGGAGTGAGGCTTGTGCGTGGTTGAATTTTATTTAGGCCTGCATAGAGAGAATCACAGGAGTCAAGCAGTATTTGCTTCTCCCCTTGGAGAATAAATTGCTTTGCTGCGACACATAGAGGATAAGTCAACGATGATGCATGGCTGTAGGAAAGACAAGCCTTTTACAGACATATCTAAATAAGCCTATACCTTACAAAACTATTGGTGCAGCTTCAGCCTGGAGCCCCTGTAGGTAGCACAGCCCATGGAAAAGGAGAACAACTGAAAAACCTGAAAAGGAAATCAGCAAAAGTGATGAGAAGTCTAGAAAATGTGGCCTTAAGAAAAAGGGTGAAAAGCAGAAAACGGTTTGACATAAAGAAAGAGGACTGAAAGAAAAAAACATGGTGGAAGTCATTTGGTTTGTGAAAGAATGTTTCAAAGAGGAAAGGAATAGTCTGTTCTCCACATACCTGGTAAAAGTACAAAAGGGAATAAAATTAAATCACAGCAGGAAAAGTTCAAATTAGACACTAAGGAAACTTTCCAGTGGCATATCTGGGGTTACTGCCTTCAGGACCTCCATGGAGGAGGTGTTTAAGAACAGGGCAGACAGATGTTTGCTGAAAGGGATGTAAGGGCATTGGGTCTTGCTGTGGGCCAGGGCATGGACTGTGCAACGTCTGTCAAACCTGTTTGTTCATGGCTGTATGAATGGATAGAGAAAAGGAAAGCTAAGCAACTGAAAATCCAGATGACGCAGATTGTCAGGTTCAGTTTTTAACCTGTTTTCATAATTTTGGACACATTCATGCTGTCTTTTTTTAAAGATAAAATAAACAGTAGAGAATATAATCATGAAATGCTGTTTTAGTAATGTATAGTAGAATTATTTTTTTAGTATCACAAATCTTTAGGTTTGCTTTCTGGCAGGTGTGTTGGGTGACATTATCTATTATGTTTGTCCAGATGCAGAGGACTGACAGTTATTGATAACAGTGTCATCTCTGGTCTGACATAAAATAGCAAAAGAAAGTCTGTTAGGAGATGTTAACCAGGAACATACTATCCCTTGTCATTGTTTTTGATGTCCAGAGTGTCCCCAGTCAGGGAGTGAAACAAATATATCACGTTGCTGAGGTGGTCTGTCACATACAGGGAATAACAAATAAGCCTTAATAAAGTGTTTATGAACAGTACATTTATGAATTTCTTGAATACGTCTGTACAACAAACAGCTTGAAATCTGGATGTCTTTGTGAATATGCTAACAAGAAAATAAAAAAAGAAAATGGATGCATGTAGTTTATAATAAGTAAACAAATCATTTGTATGCCATAGTGAAACACAGAAGAGTAAAAACTGAAGTCTGTTTGTTCATGTTAACTTCAGAGCATCTTAATGTGGGTGATTTGCAGTAAGTAAAATTAGTGAAATAAGTTGTGCTGCTCAGTTAGTTCCTAATCTTACAGCTTGTAAATAATTCTTCGCTGAGAACACTGCTGCCTTTAACAGGCATTGTGTGGGCTGAGGCCAGCTTCATTTCCACTCTGTTCCCAGGAAAGAAAGGAGCAAAGTGCTCTTGCATTTGTAACATATTCCATGGAGTGGATTGGAATAATGATATGGCTAGGGGGAAAAATGCATAAACCAGATCAAAACAAGTATCTTGGAATTTATTTTGTTTTTTCCATGATGTCAGATCCCCAAACTCCTGGGATTTTGGACAGTGGGGATGCTTTAGTAAATGTGCAGTGAGAAAACTGCCAGATTGAAGATTTCTTTAATGTTACTGTCCAAAATCACCAGCCATGCTTGAAAATAGTAGTTCTTAACACAACATGCACTCTCAGTGTGTGACTTTTAGCTGCAGGGGCAGAGCATATGCTTTTAGTGCCAAAAAGTTGTTTTGGTTTGGGGTTTTTTATCGTGTTTGTGTCAAACTTCTTTAAGTCATGCTTTTACGTTTCGAGCTTTTTCTGTGTTTCAGTCTTCAGGGCTTGCCATGAAAGACATAAATAGCTGCAAAAAAGTCCTGAAAGCCTGCAGATCATATAAGAATTTCTGAATCTATAATTGATTCTTTGTATTGTGTATAGACTAAGGAGATACTCAGTACACAGTGATGTCTTAATTCACTTGGAGAGGGTGTCATTTTCTTTCTTTTTTAAGATTAAATAAGAGAAGACATTTTGGCCATACAGGATTTGTGTGTTGTAGCTTTGTTTATTCAGAGTATGCATCCTTCCCTCAGCCATGTGGTATTTTATGAATCAGTCCAGAAACTTTTGAGCACACAGAGTTTATGTCACTGTTGGTGTCACTGAGATATGAAGATCCTGAGTGCATTTTTAGGAGATGTCTAGCATCTTCTTGTATTTGACCATCAGTTTCTGCACTGAGACTGGCCCAGGCAGCCCTCTCTTCTTTTCTGAAGCTTCACTGAAATCACACAATCACAGAGGTCAGAGCATACCTCTGTCTACTTTTCTGGGGTGTCCTGAGTAATTTGCTTTGGTAACAGAGTGTAAGGTTTGCATGAAGTTACTCGAGCCAGGACAACAGCAGTTTGGGTTGCTTTGAGTGTCGTTCTTGCTCAGGGGAAGTTGTCAGTCTTTTACTTAGAAGCAGACAGTTACAGGCACTTTAATAAGCCCGAGGTAACAAAACAGGCCAATTTAACATCCAGATTTGAGGCCCTATTGCATGGAGCTTGCCTTGCTGCAGGAGACCCTGTGCACGGTCTGTGCTCTGGTGTGGAGCTGCAGAAAAGCATAGAACAAGTCACAGACCTTCTAAGTACTTCTATTTAGATGTCTTTTCATCCCAAGTTCAGTTAGAAGAGTGTTAAAACTCATTTGTCACAGCCAAAGGGAAGAGTTGGCATTATAGCATTTGGTGGGAAGAGGAGTCAGTCCACCAAAGGTGTCATTAATTTTTTGGAAGAGGCCCTACCATGGCTTGGCAGAGCCTTTATTCGAATCTCTGCTGGCCAATTAGGATATATTACTTTTTCTATATGCTATACTTCTTAGTCTCTTGATCTATCTTGAATTTCATGTTCATGAATGATGGTGTTAAATATAGATGGCAGTAACTGTTGTTGTATAGATGGCAGGGACATCTCATGTCATCAGCAAGGTGTCATACCAGAAATGAAGGAGTGATTAGTGTGCAGTATTGCAAATACTGGATTCTAAGTACTATATCATTATTTATAGTTTTGTAATGAGTTAATGGTGGTCTGTATTTTATTTACTGATCAATTTCTGGTCTTCCAGTTTTTGAAATAGATTTTTTTTCCCATCCAGTGATATGGAAAAGAAACTTGAGGTTTTTTTCAGCTGTCATCAGCAAGAAACAAGAACCCTCATATTATTTTTTAAATCACACGATTTTCAAGTCATCATCATTATTACTTTGTGAATTTTCAGAAGCTGATGGAGGCAAAAATGCATTAGCCATCTGGAGAGATACTGAGTTCAGACTGCATGTTCAAGGGTCAGCATGCAGGCCTTCTCCTCACCCAGGTCTGCTGTGGTTGTCCTGAACTTGGATGGGCAACAAGGAGAGAGACACCACCATGTATGTCTACATTATGAAATGAGGGCCATCTGCTTCAATGGGTAATACTGGATAATAGACTGTTTCATGCAAATAGTAATTCACTAGCAATTACTCTAACAGCTAGACACTGAAGGCAAATATTACAAAAAACATTCTAAATTTGTCTCCTTGTTGTGATAGACGAGATGAATATGCAAATAAATGAATGGTATGAACATTTTGTACTCTGTCCCGTGCATTACTTAGAATTAATAAATAGGGGCTTGGAGTATGGCTTGTGAGATGCAGATCTTTTCATGTCTGTCTGCAGCACTCAACCCACAGCAGAGCCAGAACTGCTTGTGTTCGATACTGGCAAAATAATACAGAAAATATGAAATTAATATGTTTTAATAGGCAAGGGCCTGACTTCACAGCTCATAATCTTAGCCCTAAAATGTATGTGGAGACAGACTTAGTGAAGATTTTGACGCTATTTAACATCCTGAGCCTCAGCCCATCCTTTTGCTGGCTACCTCCTCTCTACCAAAGTCTTCAGAGGGATATGCATGTTCCTACAAGATGACAACATTAAACTTTAAAAAAAAAAAAAAAAAAAAAAAGTATATTAATGTGATGGCTATGTTAATTTCTGCAAATTCTACCTTGGGTGTGGTTGCTCAGAAGAGAAGCAGGACAAGCAGCAGAGAGGAGCAGCACTTTAAAAAAAAGCTTGTGTGTTGGATCCCTTAAATATTCTCACCAGCCTGGAGCAGTTTTCAGACTGTGTAGACATATTGACAGAGTACATAAAAAATACTTGTACTGAGACTGTTTGTTCTGCATGTATTTGGAGAGAAAGGTATTTCAATTTTGAGCGTTATAAATTGATGTGTGTTTGCAGTGCAGATACAGTAGAATACCATTTGCAATGTTACCAATCTTTTTGAATTTCATTTTTGTAGTTAGGCTCATAACTGTTCTTAGTTTATTGGGCTTGGTTTTTTGTTCTTGGGGGGGGGGGGTTTGTTTGTTTTTTGGGGTCTTTTTACCTGAAAATGGTTGAAGATGCAAGGTTTAACAGTCTCTAGACAAGGTTGTGGTCAATACAGAAAGTCTCTGCCATACAATTCTTTCTCTGGCGAAGAGATTTCTGCCTGATTTGGGAAGCTGTCTGTCCTTTGCCTGAAACATTCCATATTTTGAGGCAATTTTGTTTCTTAGTCCTTCCTAAGATCTCAAGGTGCTGACAAAGCACTGTCTGCTCTAAGGCGTTTGACAACAATCATGGAGTGCTTTATGTCCTGCAGTGAAAGAAGCAGGACAGCAGAGCTGAGCTTGTCTTTCCTCTTCCCACATGTAGCTTCTTAGTAATGCTAATTTGCTTTTCCTGTTTAAATATTTCAGAGTGGGCAATCAATAGTAACAAACATCAAAGCTTAATGTGACTGCAGAGCCAAAGACATGGGGTCAGTGCTCAAAGGCTTTTCCAGAGGATTGTAGTGTTGCAGGTGGTGGCACAGGTCTTTCGGGCATCACACTGCTCTGGAAATCTTCAGCCTGTAGGATGCGTGGAGGTGGTGTTAACTCAGCTCCATTCATGCAATGACTTTGTAAGAGGATTTAGGTCCTGGAGCTGTACTTTGGATGTTGTGCTATACAGGAACCACATCTCTTTGGCTTTACAGCGTAGTGCAAGTATGTCCACGTGACTCATCCCTTAAGTTTTTCTTCCTTCAGGTAATTTTTCTCTACTGGATGCAGGAGCCAGTTGGGCTATAGAGTTGTAGAGTTGGATATCAGCAGGAAGAGGTTTATGATTTAAAAAAATTAATAAAAATTCCCATGATCTGTCCAAAGGGGTTATATCTTAAGCAGTTGCAATGCTGGATCATGGAAATGCAAACCTGGAAGGGGCCTCAAGTGTTGTATCCCCGTGTCAGGCACCAGAATGATGAAGCTGTAGCTCCGCCATCAAGCGCTTGTCTATACTGCAGATTTACAGGTGGTGCAGCAGGTTTTGTATGCTGGTAAGGTCTTCTTGGGATGAAGGTCTTAAAAACCCAGCTCTGGTATCTCTTTGCAGCAGTCTATTTAACTTCTGTTTCCCAAATATTTCTATGTAGTTTACCCAGCCTCAAGGCAAAAGAAGGTCTCACACTAGCCCAGAGCACTCAAGAGCCAACAACCACACGTCACCCACAGCAAACAACCTTTTGGATAGCCTGCGACAGTCGTTAGTACTGGTGCCTTCTGAAGAAAACCTCCTCCTTTGGAGCTATTTCATTACAGCCCTCAGGACCTAGGTGGGAAGCAGGTTGTCTGAAGTTATCCCCTTAATTCTTCAATGCTTAGCTTCCCCATCCCTAAAGAAAGGATGACTCTTCTTTCCTGTGACAGTAAATGTGATCCAAGTGGTGGAACATTCAGACTGTACAGCAATGAAGACATATGCATACCCAAGGTAGAAAGACCCAGAGTGTAGAAAGTAATCCTTATTTTACTTGAGATACTTATTTTGAAAGGAGGAACCACATTAGGGAGATTGCTTTAGCAAAATCCTGGCCAGCTGCTGTGGAAAAATCAACTGAAGTTTAATGGATAGTGAAAAAAAAAAGTGAGGTCAAATTCATATTGCTACTGGTAACAGAAACCCACAAAAAGAGAGGATTTAGAAGGGAAAGTGCTGCAAAACTACAGCTCACGCTGCCCATACTGTTGTTATACATGTGATATAATGGAACCAAAACATCAAGTGATAGAAGGTATAACTGAATGTATAATGTGTTACCTGGGACACACCTTAATATTTACAAATTAGAAACTGAATAAGGATTTACTACAATGATCATTTACAGCAAACAAGTAACCGTGCAATACCCTTTGAAAATAGAAAAAAAAGAGTTAAAATCTATAATTTTAATCAAAAGTTTGTTTCAGTCATTGAAATTCTGTTATTGCTGCTTACAAACATTAAAGTCAATCAAAACATCAGTAGCCTGCAAGATCAATATTTTTAATATGTTTGCATTGCAGTGCTGCAGATTTTTGGCTAATGGATCTCACCCATATTGATTTCCATGGGAAATGTTAGTCTGATACTGAAATAATTAAAAAAAAAAAAAAAAAAAAAAAGCCAAGGATTATTGGTTTGGAATTTTGAAGGAGATAGAAGTATAAAAATTGGTTATTGACTGAATTGCTTGGTGAATGAACCTTCGGCACTTGCAATAAACTTGTCGCACAGAGTCATTACTGAATACTGCGTTAGTCCCTTAAACCTAAAATCAGTCAATATCCTATTATAACAATGCAAATTGTGGTGGAATAGCATAGTGAGTCATTTTCAAAGCAGCAGGATATTCATAAGCATCTACATACATATATGGATGGATGTATTAAACCACCTCTGGGATATGCACAACAACTGATTTTCAAGCTAATTTTAAATATATTGAGTTTATGTTGATATTAACGCAAAAGAGTTGATATGAAGTAATTTTTTTAATTAGTTAAATGACTTGATGGCTACAAAAATTAATAAAAATGCAATAAGGTATAAAAATATACACATATACTTGTATAAACAAGTATATTCAATATTGTCCTGGTTCTGACCAAATGCAGGAGATTTTTTTTTTCCTATTTATTCTTTATTTTGGGGAAGATGTGTGAAAACTGCAAGCAGTGATTAACCTAAACCTGTGGAGGTGTCCTGGACCCAGACCATCCTAACCCATGCCCCATACATGTTCTGTCTGGCTTCTGCTCTCTTTATTCATCCTCTTATTCCATAAGTATTATGATTTTGCTTGCCTAGCACAATTCTCTTTTTAAAAGAGGATTCTGCCAGCACAGGGTATCTTGCCTCTCTGTGATACCTGGTGAAATAAATGAGTTAGCCATTCCAGAATAGACTCTGTGTTCCCAAGCAGGGACTGAATACGTTTACCACAGTTAGAGCAAAGCTAGGATGGAAATTTTTATTCACAGTTAAATGAAAAACATCTAACTAAAGAGTTGCCTCTTGGTTCCTGCTTTAAAAATTCCTTGATCCTTTGTGTTGCTCTGCACTGGGGACCAGTAGCTAAAAATTGTTACTGCAATATGCAGGCTGTTGTGTGAAATGTATTTTCACCTGAGCTGTATAAATATTTTAAAAGTGTATACTAACACATGATGATAATTCAGTGCCTGTGATAGTATGGGAAAGAGAAACTGTATTCGTGTTTTATTATCATTTCAAAGTAATCTGTGGACATTTTCTGTTTTGTTTTTTTCTTATTTTTTGCTTTGCCCATACCGGGCCAGAAATAAATTGGACTAAGTTTCAGTGGTCTGCTTGGATCAAAATATTAGAAAATATTCCATGGATGGAGCTCAGCAGAAATCTGATAGAGGTAGGATCAGTAACTGGTGCTTCACTTTAACTACAGAAGTCAGATAAAAAGCAGGCTGCTGTATCCTGCTGGAGTCTTGGTGGACTGACACCTTTTGGGAATAGCCAGTAATGAAGTCTAAAATCTCTCAGTAAACTTGTTAATAGGGTCTTGTCATTGACAAGGTACCTCTGTAGTTACTCTTCAAGTTATGTCTTTTCTGGATAATTAACGTCCTCCAAATTACTCAAGCCGCTGAGGAAGGACAGAGAGATGTTGGTAGCAGCCCAGCCACAGGCAGAAGGAATGATGTAGCAACATGCCTGTCCCTGCCCTCCATGCAACCCTGCACCACTGTGCAGGATCAGGTTGGGGATGATTTTGGAGCATCCTCCTTATTTTACCTTGACTGGAATAGATTTCCCCTTTCTGGTATGTTTTCAAAGTTTTTGTTGGTTTTTAGGTAAATACTAAATTATCATTTCAGAATATGGCTTTCCATATTTACCAGTTCTGCAGCCCAGAATGCTGGATGTGCATCTCTATTCTGTAATTTTTAAAAGACAGTAGAAGGATGAGGAGTGTTTCCTAAGAACAAAGAACTAACAAAGATAATATCCTCATTTGTAAAAGTCACTCTTCATTGTAGCTTTAAACTTGTAAATTTAATTAGTAGAAAATAATATTTTACCTTTCTTATATATCAGAAGCAGAGATGGAATATGTGCAGGCAGGGTAGTGAAAAAAGTAAGCAGAACTTCTGGTTCTTAAATTTCATGTTCTCTTAACAAGGAAAATAAAAGCATTTTAAAAGGAAGTAAAAATAGTAGTATATTCCCCCACTTGTTTTTGTGAATATTCCAACCCTTTTCAACTCAAAACAGAGAAAAATATAAAAGTTTGAGCTTTCACACGTTGTCTCAATAGAGGAAGCTAAACCAAGAAATCCAACAGAAACAGATTTTTTTCTAAAACCTGTTTTAAAAAATGCAGTTTTTATACACTGTGGAAGTTGTGCTTAAAAAGGAAGAAATAAACAAACACTTGCACACTACCATAGGAAAAGTTTAAAAAATCCAGAATTAAGTGGAATGAAATATTCTTGGTAGTTATAAGTCACTATCCTGAATTGAGTTGGAAGGAAAATGAGTGAAGTGCATCTCAGCTCCTTTGGCAGGATCACAAGTGAGTCTGGAAGACAGAGGTGACTTGATGTGACTTGTAGCAGGACCTTAAAAGAGATGAAGAACTTTTTTCCATATTCTGTGCGATCATTCAGGCACTGTTTTGCTGTCCACTCCCCCTGATCCCCTTGGGGTGTAATTCCAGCAGGACAGAGGTGAACCCTGCAAGGCTGTAGAGATGTTTGTATTTGAAAGCAGTGTGGGGTGCTGACTCTGGCACCCTGTCCCTGTGGTAGTGAAACAGTTATTTTCATAATCTGCCTCTATGAAATAAAAGTAATGTGTTTTTTGTAATAATTGTTTTCAGTTGGGGTTTTTCAATGCTGTGGTTCAAAACTCAGTAAGTACTTTATAAAATGATTGCAGTTTTCCAGAGCAAGGAACCCAAATAGCTACATTGGGAAAGTTACCTGTTTTGCAGGAAATGCTCATAAGAAAGCCAGGGCTAAGTAAGATCAGAGCTCTGAGTCTGCAGATTGATGGTTCAAAGCCCAGCAAAGCTTCTCAGGATCAGTTGGAACTCAAGACAGGCCCAGGCAACACAATTTATGTGTGTCCCTTGGTTTCTCCAGACACCAGTATTGTGCAGTCTTCAATTAGCCTCCACGATGGTCAAGTTTCTGTGCCTGCAGACTTCTCTACATCTGAGTCAGAGGCATTGAGCACTTTAACATCACTTTGGCTTCTTCTGATTCAGAATAAAGAAGCAGAATGAGAAACCAGTTCACATTGGGAAGGCAGTTACAAACTGAGTTTAAACACAAGTAAGCTGTCAAGGGAGTGATGGGAAGAACATAGCCTTGAATGCTGGACTGTTGAGATAACTTGGACACAGAATCCTAAGAACAGGTTCCTACTTACTAAACTGAGTATATAAATGGAGTAGATTATCGGGCTTTAGCTGTGTAACTTGCCTTGACATTAGTGGGCATTGTGGAGCTAAAGTTTTCAGCGATTTTATACAGATTTAGGAGATACTCTCTTGGAAGTGTTAAAAGCATCACATTTTTTTGCTTTTGTTTCTGAATTCTGTGATTGTATGCCAGACTGGTCGTAATAGAGGAGATCAATTTGATAACTTTGTGGTTCATTTAAAAAAGATAATAGAGGCTGCAATGACTTCAGAAACACAAGCTAGACTGGAAAAATATACAGAACTCTTAAAACTCTTTTTTTCACAGACCAGCAAAGCTCAGTTCTTCTTTTCCACAGAGTAAAAGCATGTTCCTCAGGATGATTTGAAATACATCTTAAATTTGTAACCTCTATATGCTGTATCTGCTACATCACCCTACTCAAGTACACTGCCTATGTGTGCGGAAATATTGAACTGACATGTCACAGCATGAAAGACTGTGTCTTGTGCTTGCAGTGTCTGTATTGTTCATTGTGCTACATAGGTTCATTTATTTGCATAGATTATTCCTGGAAGGTGATATATTTACCTCACCTGGCATAGAAAAATGTTGTCAGAAAATGACAAAAGCATGGGAAAGCTCTGCAGAGTCCTGTTTTGTGTCTCCAACATTCAGGTGTGTTTGCAAGCACACTTTTTTTGGTGGCAATGCTCACCTCAGTAATTTCTGACCAATTTTTGTAAGTTTTTTTCATTCAGCCAGGTGGGTGGCCAGACAGTGCTTTAATTGCATGGTTTTTAAATACCTTTTAGTTGGAAACCTTGCAAGCATCTAAGGACCTTGAAGAAGAAGTCTGAATTCCAGCTTTGACATGGTGGTATCAACTTGATGATCAATAATGTAGCTTTAGATAGTTACTCTTTCTTGTGTCAGTAATACAGTTCTGTTTCTGCTAGCATGTAGGAGGTACGGCTCCCTGGTGATTGTCACTAGGTATCATCCAAACATCATTATCACGGTTTTGCAATGTTCAAATCTTCTTTGATGAGTAGAGAAGTTAATGAGCTGATTCAACTTTTTCTTAGGGTTTATTCGGACTTTCTTATTACTAAATTACTGGAATTACTAAAATTATGATGGAGATTAGCGTGTTCTTAAGTGATTGTATTTTGAAACAAAATGTTCACAGTTGCCCGAGTTCAGGGAAGTCCTTAAAACAGGATGCTGCAGGAAACTGAGCACTGTTGCATCATATTGAATTTAACTCGAAGCAGGCATGTATAGCTTCCTGCAGGACTGATGCCTCAGTCATATGCACTGAATTTAATGTATGCTGAAATGTTTCATGGGTTTAAAGCAAAAATTTTTGGGTCCCTAAGCTAGACTTTCATATGTGCAAAATAATTCATTTGTATTAAATTCTTAATTTCCTTCTGTGTGATATGCTGTTACTTTTTTAATCAAGTCCTCCGGACAGGACACATATGTGCACCTGAATAAAACAGGTTAATGTGTGCCTGAATAAAATAGGTAATCTGTGTTGGTTCAGTGGGTATTGCTGTTGTGAGTGTAGTAAAACACAGGAAAAAAATGACAAGTAATCTCTCTTATATTCTTACCCAACAGCCAAGATTCAGCTTGAAGCTGAATGTGTACAATAAAGTATAGATATGGTATTTAAGCAATTGACTACAGCTTTCTGAACTTCTTGGGTTTTGGGAAGTTAACAGCTTCCTTTGAAAATGAAATCAGAAATAGCATGTGGTGATTGTACTGCTGTGCAGTGTTGCAGAAATACCTCCAGAGTCAGGCACAGAGCTACATCACCATCTCATACCTCTTTTCCTCCCTCCTCCACCAATTCCTCCTTTCTATCGTAATGGGGAAGAAATTGATTACAAATGTGTTTTCTTGACCCCCTACTCCATACATTTTAGCACCTAACCTTCTACAGTCTCATCTGTATTTACAGTAATTATATGTATAATGTAGCATATTATTGTCTGGACTTCCTGTTTAATCAGTACAGAGCTTCTTACAAGTGCAGCTGAAAAGGGCAAACAAAATTAAAGCTTTATATACCAAAACAAGTTTGATTTCCTAAGCTCCCAGCATTCCAATGCACGGAGATTTGTTCCACCAAGTTTTGCGATGGCTTGCAGATGGGCAATGATTAATCGGAAAGCTAACTGTGAAGTAGTTTGCAATTAAACTGGAAAGCTCTGAAGCATGCTAATTGAATCAGAAAATTAGAGACACTGAACAGTAATTGGCTATTTCTCATGCAGCAGGTGCCAGGCCTCTCAGCTGTGGAACAAGGTATTTAAGGCACATTAGCACTAGGAAAAATATTTCTTGATATGGAACAGTCAGATTTTCTGCTCATTTTCACCATGGATGTCAAAACAACTGTGATATCTAGAGCCCATATAGCTCATGTTGCAAGAGTTTGAGCCACAGGGTCGTCATGAACCTGCATGTATGCAGTGTCTTGAATCAGGATGAAGTTTACTAGCCCTTGTGGACTAGCAAATTCCTCCTTTTTCTTTTCTTAAAAAGTAAACAGAGAACAAGGCTTTTAATGGCAGCAGTCCAGGTTGTAGGCTAGTAGTCACTTCCAGACTGCAGAGAGATCAACTCTTAATCTGGGGAACCTTCTCCATAAACTAGGGTGATGTTTGCTTTTCTACTGCCATGTCATTTGAGTTCTGCCCTTAGAAAAATGATGGATGGACACTAGGTAGCATTGGCGTGTATTTTCACTACACCATTCTTCTTCTCAGTCTTTACTGGGGAAAAAAATTACTTTTTTTCTGTTTGCTGCTTATGAGTGTGGAGATTAGTGGAGTGTGGATTACTGAGAATCTGTGAATTGTTTTAATGAAGCACCTTCACTTTTGTTTCATTTTTCTTCAGATTTAAAAAATTGAATGTTTCTAGTTGAATATTAGTTGAGGGCATCAAACATATAAATCTAATACTGCTGTGAGCTTAAGAGATGCATAACACCAATTCATATCATGTCTCAGCATGAGTTTATATCTTCTAATTAGTACCACCATTTTATAGAGAGCACATGCAATGAAAGTTTGTTTGCCATACCAACAGGGACTGAAGCACATACAGTAGTTTTGCTGTAGTAGAATGATGGTGCAGTATGAGCACAAACGACTTACAGCCTGAGCAGTAGGTAACCAGAAAAGAGTGGGATTTAATAAATGAAATGGTGAAGAGTTTTTACAGAGATATATAACCATTTTCAAATTAGACTGGGTGGGGCACGTGATTTCTTTCATCTCAACTAATTAGAGCTTGGTATGCTTATTAGTGAATAAAAAAGAAAGTATTAAAATACAAATGTACTGCATCATATTACTCTGGTATCAAGAAGCAGAATATTACAATATTCAAATGCTAATCATATAACTTAGCAGATGACTGCAGAAAGTAGTGTATTTGAACTGAGACATAAATTATAAATTGTAAACAGTGCATAGGGGATATGTTATAACTGTGTCTCATTTAAATTAAGGCAGGAAGTTTTCTCTGAAGCAGATTATGTGCCTTCATTAAGTTTTAAAGTATCTTCTATAATGTTTTATTAAGATCACTTGGCACAGTGTTTCCTAGACTGTATGTTAGCAACATGTACTGGTGGAAACGGCCGCAGTGGTAGAGGTGGCTCAGGTGCATTGCTGCACTCCACAGCTTTTAACAGCACGCTTCCTAGCCAAGTGCTAGTGCACATACACCAGTGTCTTTCCATGTAATGCCCCTCCTCAAAAGTCCTCGTGCCTTTGCTCTCTGTACTTGAAAGCAGCTCCAAAACATTTACATGATCAATGTTTGTTGCTGGAGGGATAAAGTTTGCTCTTCCATGGACAAGTGAGAACATATTGATCATTTTATTCTATCTGCTATTTCTAAATTCAATATACCTCTGGAGTCAATAAGCGAGATCGAGAGCATACTCTTTTTTTGTGTGCCTGCTTGTAGCTTGTTCTCAAGATCCAAGATACATTTTTGATTAATCACGAATGCTCTGAGGTCATGGAAAGCAAATGTGTTTGTAGAGTGTCAGCTGATGCTGTCAGATAAATGTCTTAAGCTTAGCCAGGGTTCATGCCCCAGCTTTAGGCTGTGCCAAACGTCTCCCCTTGTTGAGGCAGATAACAGCTACACTGGAGGCGACTGAGCTGTTTGTTCAGTGAAAGGCCTGACCTTGCCACATGAAGCCGGAGTCAGGTGAAAAAAACACCATCCATGTTTTAATTGCAACTTTAAAAATACTAACTTTGTGCATTTTGCCGATCTTGAATGCAAATGAAATCTGCATTCCCCCTTCTTGCTGTGGGGTCTGTCGGCTTGGCTTCTCCAGTGTCTGTCTGCCGAGCTACCTCATCCCATGGCTGCAAGCCTCCCTTGACAAACTCTGCAACTTCAGAAAATTTCTGGCAAGGTATTTTTGCACAGGGTCCAAACAGGAAAGAAGCCCTGCCAGCAAAACAAAGCATTTTTAGGGACACTCCACATTTTGCTTCCTATATTCTCCCATAATCTCAAGGTGGTGGCCTGGAGAGGGTAGTGCATGATGGCCCTCATCCATAGTAGGCTATTAGCTTCACCTTTAGCTCGTCCATGATGGTCATTCCTCTCTAACTAGTTGTGAGCCACAGACAGGAGCAGCAACATGATTGCAAAGCCAACACATGAGGTGCATGAAAGAAGCCTGATTTGTAGCACAGAAGGCAGAAAGATGGATCATATGGTGGCATATAAATAAGTGAAAACTCACAGGACTACTTGGGGGCATTTGTTATAAACCACCTCAAGTCAGTGCTTTGTCTCCCTCCCATTTCCCCAAAAACATGTTTGTTCTTTGCTCCAAAGATTATGTTCCACTTTCCTCGCAAGAAGTTCATACTGTCATGGGTAAATCATCAGGGCTAATTAGACACAATAATGCTGCAAAAAGTTTTTTAAAAAAAGATACAACACATCTGTCATGAACTCCCACCAGACCTCTTGGAAATGAGATATTTTTAATATTTTATGCTGAACACAAAATATCTTGAGGAAATGGTTTTATATTCTGTACCAAAACAAAACCTTCAGAGTCAAACAAGTAATTCTGCCTAAGAAGCCCTTTAGATGCCAATATTTCAAATTCTGCCATTCCTAAGATATAAATTTCGTTTTAATAAAATGTACTCAATATGGGAAAAAAATTGCAGGGAGTAATAAAGAAAGTGGAGTGTATGTTGGGATTTATTTGAAGCCCAGAGTGCACTCTGTTACGGGAACAGACATTAATGTTTTTTTCCGCTGGTCTTGCAAACAGATTTTTTTTTAATGAGATGTTTTCAGCTAACATCTAAATAAAAATAAATGTAAATATTTTTCACTTTGAACTAATTTTAAATAAATTGCTGTCTGATTTTGTCCTGCAAATAATTTTGTCTTTTTTAAAACAATATTTAACATAGAGGTTTAAATCATGTTCTCTGTGGTCTCCAAGTAAGTTATTAATAGTTAAATGTTTGTGTTTTGCATAATTTGTCTATACAGGAGGGAGAGATTATGCATGTGAGAGACACAGATTTTAATACTTTGAATGGCTATAAGTTGAGCAAATCCCTATTTCATGTTTATTCTTGATGGTAGGTCACTGATTATTAAAATAAATTTATTAATAAAAATGCTTACATGAGTGACAGGAAAATGCACTTAATCAAATTCCATGAATCCAAATAAAGTTTCAAGTCATTCATCTAAATACTTAGCCTGAGACATGTTCTTCAAATAGATCAGTAATCCTTATTAAAAAGAGAAACATATCCAGCCTAGCACATCTGCAAGTATTTCTATATGATGACCTTGTTATTCCTGCCATGCAAAAATATACCTCTTTGACAAGATGGGGTATGCGTGCACCATTTCTGCATATTTTTTTTTTTTTTCCTGGGCCAGCCACTAGATGCAGTTGGTCCCTGGGTTTGTTTTCAACTCCACTACTCTCCACTACTTCTTAGGAATTCAGATACCGTCACTCTGTAGGTGACCTGTGTGAGGAAGGGGCTCAGCAGGAGGTTCAGCATATGCAGGGAAGGTCTGTGCATGCTGTGGAAGTGAACCTGGGCAGGTCATGATAGCTGCAGTGATATGGGAGCACTTTATACTGTCCAAATCTTGGTGGTCACTTAGGTCAGCTGTGAGGAGAAAGAATTTTATATAAAAAATTTATATCTTCTTGTTGATACGTTATTTTTATATATGTGACTATCCTCAGCTCAGCTGGAAAGACAGGGTAGAAAAGAAAGAAGATGAAGAAAAAAAGTATTGACAGAAGTAATCAAAGAAATAACGGAAGTCTTTGTCAGCAAATTTATCAGTACAGTTGTGCTAAAGGTCTCCTGCAAACATTTTATTGACCCAGGTACTGCCTCAAGTTATTCCTTACAGGAAATACAGCATTACTTAGCATATTTAATGTTTGGATTAACCCATCCAGGTTATGTACTGCATTCTGCTCTATTGTTTTTTATTATTATTAGTCCTGTCCTATTTCTTTTTGGTTTGTGAATTGTTTAACTGAGCTACTGAATCAGACCATAGCCAGATAACAGTAGCAGAGATGATGTTAAAATGTAAATGGTTTAGGCAGCCATATACCAAAAGCGAGTTTGTTACTGTTGGAAGTAGGTTTCTTCAGCTTCAGAGGATAGCTCAGAAGCCCTTTTGTCTGTTTGTGTATTTAAGGTTTGTTCAAGGAGCAGTTGCATTAATGAGGCTGGTCCATTAGCTGATTTCTACCTGAAGGACATGTTTGGGAGCTCTGGGCAGAGTGGTGCCGAGGTCCTCTGGCTTCTCCCAGACTTATTCATAAAGTATGTTCTCACTTTATGTTCAAATGTATTTTTATTTGGGGATTGTGTGATTAAGGAAGTTGCTGAGTTTCACAGGCAGCACTCACCTGTCTTTTAACAATGTTAGTTTGGATGCCATCTCATTGCCCTCGCAATGAAGTTCATAATTGGATTCCCTTGCAAACCAAGTTAATTCTGACCACTGCTGGATTTTAATTAGACATTAAGAGAAAATAAGACCATGTCACTTGTAGTCAGAATATGGCCTTAGTGTATCGTACAATGGGAATGAGTATTTGTGTATTAGCCCCTCCACATGGGCAAGAGATATTTGCTACATCTAAAGTCTGTGAGAAAGGTTGGCCATCTTCTAGCTACAAAAGAAATTTAATAGAGCTGATGAGAGAACTTGGAAAGTGTACCACATTTCTGTGCTCTGTAGTCACAGATAAACATCAATGAAATCAGATTTGCAGTGGAGGTGTCTGATTTGTTCAGCATAAAGTAAGGGACCTACCTTTCTCTTCCCAGGATCTGGGCTTTCTGAGACAGGCTGTGCTTTTCTGCAAAAGCAGAAGAGGGAAGGTACACATTCCCTTCCACTAGTCAAGGCCAGTGAAAGCAAAGCAAGAACATAGATTCAAAGGATGGAAATACAGACCCATATGGTTGTGTACCTGGAAAGGAGCAACAGTACCTTTCACCAATGAATGTGCATGCCAAGAAGGGCTGTCAGCATTTAATCTGTCCTGGCTGTGAAAATGAAATGTCAGCCTCTCTTCTTGTTTCTGTTGTCCATCTTTGCTGGGTACAAGTTCAGAGCTTCTGTAGCTGCCCACAAAAGGCATTTCTGGACAGGACCAACAAAGTGGGGTAAGCCACCCAAACAGGTGTCCACAGTGATGTGTTGATGGTGAAAAGATGGTCACTGTGTTTTTCCAGCAGTGTTCAGCTGGTCTTGTTAAGGGAAGCCTCTGGGTGTTGGGCAGAGCTTCATGATGCCTGGTCCACCTTGGCAGTAGGGCATGCACTGGGTCTATCCTGTCCTCGGCACAACCCTTTTAACATATTTGGCAGTTATGGGTGCTTCCCTGAAAACTGGTAACTCTACACTCTGCAAGCGCTCTGCAAAGTCGCCCCATATCCTGAGAACAAGAAAGCAACACCACTGTATGGTGTGACAGTGTTTGTCAAAAGGACCAGCAGCATAATTATTCTCATTCTTTGCAGGCATTTCAGCAAAGGATAGCTTTATTGAGGAACTTGAAAGAAGTTCATGAAGCAGGTCTGCAGGAGTTTATGGAAAGATTGTGTAAGTTAACACTTAGAGAACTTTCACTTGGATGAGCTGACTGCAGGCAGGAGTGAGTTTGAAATGAGATTGGGCAGGAGACAGGAAGCTCATATATGTCTGAGCTAATAAATGAAAGTGCCTGAGAGCAGCCCTCATAGCTGACTCTGCTTTTGTGCTCTATACAAAATGGGTGATGCACCTGTGCCCATGCCCAAGGGATGCTCTCTACACACAGTTCTGAAGCAAGGGTTTCCCAGGTTTGTTCTCCAGAGGCAGCTAGATGCCATCATGCTCTTGGGTCTGGGGGAAGTTTAGTTTGAGGACAGACACAGGTCATTCAAGGCCAGCTGGAAGCAGTGCTCAACAATGTTCTTACTTTTGTTAAATTTATCAGCATAAATGAAGTCTGTGAACTCTGAAAGTGAAGAGCTGAAGAAAGAACCAAATAGAAGAGTGCATGGTCAAAGCTCTAAAATATGAAGAAAGGTCTTTATAGTCACATTCAGGAGAAGTATATGCAGGACAGTGAAAAGACAACACTGTGACTGTGGTCTAGTCAGTGAGCCTGGGCATGAGTGCTGGTTTTAACAAATCAGGTGAGAATGGTGTTAGGGATGTTACACAGGATTTACACAACAGTGGCCAAGTGCAAGTACCAGTAAAATAGAGAGAATGAGATTTCATGTCAGTGAAAAGGCCCTGCATTTTATATTGGATTTTTACCTTTGTTTTCAATGACCATTAAAGACATATATTTAACAACTCTTTCGAAGATTAATTTCTTACTATGCTTATGTAAATTTTACAAGTTGATTAAGTCTTCGTAGTTGTGTTTTGGCTTATAGCAACATCTTTATCAGTAGCATAATTCATACCGAAGCATTTAGTGTGACACTAGAGAGAAGTATCACTTTATTTCTTAGAACTAATTGGCTTCACTATGTAGTTCAAAAATTATTGGCATCTAGTCAATCCATGCTCACAGAAAATGCACCACTCTAATAAACTCAGATATGATATTAGCTGTATTGCTATTAAATTTAAATGAATGCATTTTAAACCCATATCATTTTAAAACTCTATATCACAATATAAATGCTAGAAAGATGAGATTCAGAAGTGAGGCCTGTTTTGTCTGTCAGGTACATGGCTATCTTATGGAAATGTTTTTGGAAATGTGAAATCAATTCCTTGAACCATATCTGAATTCTCACACAATTTAGGAAGGAAAGAAGCGTGCTATGAGCTTCCTCACAAATGAATACCGTTTTGGATAAGTGTTAAACAGAAGACAGGCTGGTAACAACAAAGAAAAGGTGGAATGGTAAAATGCAGGAAATTTACTTGGGGTTAAAAGAAGAAAAACGTTAGGTTTTATTTTACATTTCAGCTTTAAAGAGGGCAAAATATGGAAGCAGTAACTGTAGTAATTTCTTTTTCCTTATTTTAAATAGTCATATATATTATGTGTTTGTTTGGTGCCTGTTATGAATAGCATGGAGGATGGACAGTGATGGCAGTTTCATCCCTACCTTTCTAATCTGTCCTGGCCCCTCCAAGCAAATGTTAGCACAAGTGACAGAAATGGAGACAAGAGAGTGATGGATGGAGCTTAGGGAAATAGCATCAATGGTAGGGTGTAAAATAACTGAGGGAAGAAAAATATGTCTTTCTGAAATCAGCTGCAAGCAAGAGCTACTGCTTCCAGAAAGCCTTCCTCAGGAGTCTGTAAGTGGAGGGACCTAATCTGCTGATGCTGAGAAAGAAGCATTGTAGAGCTGGGTGACCAAATTTCTGACATTTCATTCAAGATTTTCACTGATGGCAGTCTGCATCATCCTTTCCATTTTAAGAATGCAGAGAAAAAACTCTGCAGTAGCAGAGTGGATGGATGTTACAGTGCACAAAAACCTACGTTTTTAGAAATAGGCATGTATAAAATGCCAAATCTAGCAATAAAACATCTGTCTTTGTTCTATAGCAGTATGATGCTTGCAGTGGTTTAAACTACACAAATGCCTTTGAGATCTTGAGACTATTCAACAGAACTGTGCTGTACCGTGCTTCACTGCTTTTCACTGTGGGAAAGAGAGTATGAGTGGTGCCTATGGACCGATAAAAGTTCCTCTTCATAATGAGATATAAGCTGAAGGCAAGCACTGCTTTATCTTTACAGATGACTTTCACACTGCAATGTTTTTGGCTAATTTTCATCACAAATAAAGTTCAGGGATTGTTCTGTCAGTGCTATTACATGCCCATGTCCAGTGTCTTGCAAGCCCAAGACAATCTGCGTACCTTTTCAAAAGGCAGCTGCAGCAAAGTGGAAATGAGACCTCAGGCATTACAAGATTCGTACCTTATTAAAATGTAGGCTGAATTCCTTACAGATACCCACTCAGATATCTTGTATAATCTTCTATCGGGATTGTATCTTGGCTTCAGTTTATATGACATAGCATGTTTTGAATAGGACAAAGGCTTATTGCGGCTGTCAGTCTTGTTTCAATCCCAGTATTTATCTGCTTCTTCGTGGATGCCATTTTTTATCTGGCGTCCAGAAGAGCATACCTCTGCCAGCGCACCACTACCCAATACATCGCTCTTTGGCTTGCATGATTTCTGAAGAGACAAGCTCAGACCTGGATGCTTTTCCTCGCTGTGGTGGAGAAAAGGGACGTCTCTGGTGCCTGCTCTGACAAGAAGGTTGATTCATGTGTAAATTACCAGTTGCCCTTTATTTGCTTGGTCCATGGAGACACACACAGATAAAAGGCTCGGTGGGTCAGAGCTGAGTGTGTGCCGGTTTCTCCCATGGCCACGATGACAGGGTTGTTGTCAAAGATTATCAGACAGGCTCTGACGTCTTATCATTATTTACTTGCAGGGTAATACATAAAAATAAAACTTGGCATACAGGAGCCTTTTACAGCATTTCAGCCAAGTGTGCATTTTCAGGTGCCTGATGTCGTCACCATCAGCTTTCAATATATCAGGAGTTCTGCACATCTCTCTTTGTACTGAAATGCTTTGCATTTCTCTTACACATAGAGAGGGGACCATGCCCCAGGCTTCTTCAGCCCTCTACAGGGAAAGAAAAAAAAAGTATTATCTGAGCAAAATCACTCCTAAAATCATATATAAAAAAGTAACAGAGGGAAGGTTGCAGTAATTTTGAAGTGAATCCCCTTTAGTGTGTGATTTTGCATGCTTGTAATTCCCAGTCACGGCATTGAACGGCTCTCAAATACTTGCAACACCCCGTGTTGTGTCTCATTTAATAACATAGTTATAATATATTTGTCTACTTTACAACTGTATTTGTATTGGCATATAAAGTGTGCAGCAGCTGGGAGCTGTGTGGGGGTGGCAGAAAGTTATTTGATCTACAAAATCAGTTACTTGCCACTCAGTTGCCTTTCACTGAAGCATAATAAAGAATCATTATGGGCCTATTAGGCAGTGCTGATGTAAATGCATTTTATGTGCCATTTTCAGATCAACAGTTAACCACACAAAAGTAAAGTTGTTAAGTACATCCTTCTTTGTTTAAGAAGACAAATCATAAATAAGGCAGAATATTAAGCTTATGAAATGTAAATTTGAGACCCCAAGGGTTTTATCTATTAGGTCAGCTTCAGATTAGGCATCAGGCCTATACTTCGCTTCAATAGCAAGTAGACAAAGTCATCTGTGCCAGCTTTCTACTTTTGTGACAGTGTTATGAATGCCTCTTAAAAGGTTTTTGTGGGGGGGGGGGGAAAACCAAACCTTTTAATATATTTTAAAAACCCTAGAAATTAAATGGCTCAGACTGGATTAGGAGAGTGAGGGTTTAACCTGTTGCGCATGCATTTTATATCTCCCATGAGAATTCTTTTCTTCTTCATTGTTATTAATGATATCCCATTTTTGTGTATAATATTGATGCTACTGGAATCACTTAACGGCTTTATTTGCCAGACAGAACCTGTCTAAAAAAATAAAGTTGTTAATGCTAATATTTTGAAATTCTCCTCACATCCCTTGTTACTCTTCTAGTTACTTAAATTGCATTCTGAAAATCTCCACGTTTTCAGAACCTGAGTTTCTTCTTGATCTTATTGATGAAGTTTGTAGCAAATGTTTTCAAAGCCATCTGAAAAAAAAGTGCACTTTTTGGCTCCTTTTATGGATTACCAAGGCCAGGGATAACAAGGAAATTTGGAATATAGTAAAAAGCCATAGTTCACAATGTCATTTTGCCTCCTTCTGCACAGTTTTCCTGTTCATTCTATTGGTCCATCCAGGCATCTCTGGTGTCTGCTGCAGGTTTAGTGGTAAAACACAAAAAAGAATGTAGTGCATACTAACATGTGTACAGCATCTGGGAGAGGAAAGGTTTGGTAACTTGGTTCAAAAGTTTAGTTGATAATACCCAAAATGGGCTGCTACAGGGAAATGGTTACAGGTTACAAAAAGGTAGTAGTTCCTGTTTGGCACTAAGAGACAGCAGATAATGGAGAGAGCAGTGAAGGCTACAGTTTGAATAAGTCCTGATTTAATTGGATTGATAAAAGCAGTGTTCTTAGCTGCAAGCCTACCTAGATGTTTAGTGTCCTTAGTTCTAGTGTGATGTAGCCCTATCAGTATAAATATACATTTTCTGAAAGGCACGTTGGTAACCCCATCTCAAAGACTTAGGAGAGTTAGTAGAAGTATTTTTTTTCAGTAATATCAATGTATTTGTAAAGTAACAACTGGAATATTTGGCAGTTCTGTAAGTATACAAATATGTTTCATGTATGTAAGTATGGAGCATAGTACACAAATACACCATTTCCTTAATATAAGCAGCAACATTCTGTGGCAAATTTCCTAAGAATATATTTTATACGTCTGTGGGGATATTTATGAGATATAATTATACAACAAAAATATTTGAAGGTAGTGAACAGATTTGTTTATACACATAGTCTTTTACTTACCAGGATAGCTGATCTCAAATGTGGAATTCTTACTTACATTGTGCCATAAACATGTGTTCTTATACATACATAACTACACATAATGACAAAGAACAAGTATCAGTGCTAAATCCAAACCTTTACTACTATTTTACTCAGTCTGCAGCGTTCATGGGCACTGTGTGTTAAAACGCAGTACAGATGCTCATCTGTAAATGCTGCAGCACAATTGGCCAGATGTGTGTGATTTTTTGAGGAGGATCCTACATAGTCTTTATCATGTGTTTGATGTAAAGCTGAAAGTGAGGCAAATTTTCAGGTGCTTAGTGTGCATTTGTGCCTGAGAACTTCATACGCAATGCCTAGTTTGTGTTTGCCAATGTTGTGATTTATGAGCACAAATCAGTTAATATGCTACAAATTATGTATGCACTCAAACTGAGTGACATTTGAAAATTTGCATTCTATTTGCATGATGTCTGATCTTACTGAATCAGGTCCTGCCGCCCAGAAACAAGCAAAGAAGGTTATGGAATTGATGTGACTTTTGGCAACATTCTCAATCGAGTATGGGACAATTGCAAGCAAGAAGGCTGGCTTCACACCATGTCATGCTTTCTGTCACGTATCATTAATTGATGGCAAACTACTCCTGTGCAGCCACACACTTCTAAGCAACTTTATTTCACCTTCATGCAACTTAGCGGCACAAAGAAAGTTTTGTTGTTTATTATTATTTAGGGCAGGCACAAAAGCAAGAAAAAAAACTAAGGTTAAGTAATGAAGTCAGTATTACAGCAATTGTTGCAGCTATGCGTCTCACTGTTTTCTGGATTACTTTGCAAATAATAAATCAAATTCCTACTCAAGGTGACATAATTTCAAATTTGATTAGCTTTATATGAAGGATGTTGGTACATTTCCGCATGAATCTTTGATAGCTCAGCATACAACCTTAACACTTAGAATGCCCCTTTGTGACAGTGTGGCACACAGTAATAGTGTTAAGCTGCTTACATCTATAAAATCATGGTGATTCTGTTTGGGGTATGGCTCAGCAAGCTTGACTTTGGCCTGTTCCTCCTAAAAGAATCTGAGACATGCAATAACTGATCAAGAATTTTGGTGGGTTTATTTTTGGATGTCGTAAAAGAAAACAGATGCGTCTGAAGGGGAATTGCTACATCATGCAATACCATGACCCATAACTTCAAGCTTCCAGGTGATGGAGACAAATATCAAATGATCAATAGGACATTTGGTCCCTAGAGTTGTGAACCATGTCATGTAAGGGAAGGCAAATAGCAGTGGTTTTAAGCACTGCTGCCTGATGTGCTGTATTTTTTGGTTGATAGCGCTTTGTGAAAGTGCCAGGTTTTCATCATTTCATAATTAAAGCTTGTTACAAATTCATAACTCAAACATTCCTCTTAGCAAAAGTGTCACAGCAGAAATTTATGTTGTTGCTTGCACAATGATCCATCTTTATTTTCTTTGAAGAGGCTGTAAGGGGGCCTGTATGGATTGCAAAGCTGTCAATTTTATGAAATGAAACACTTATTTTTCCCAGGTATTTATCTTTAAAAAGTGAAAAGCTAAATTCTTTTAGTCTTGTTTTTATTCTGTCTTCATATTCTTCACACTCTTAACTCACATTCTTTATCCACATTTAGAAGTCTTAAATCAGCATATATATCATAAGCCCTTTAAAGAAAACTCACCATTACCTGCCTACTCCCTGAGAAGCCTGCCGATTAGTCTTCTATGCTTAATGACATCACTTCAATTTTAGAGTTAGGTATTTTGAAGAGGAAGAACTTGAAAAACCCAAAAAACACCAGTAAAGCCCAGTAACTGTTGTTCAACAAACTAATTCATGTCTTATGCACATTTGACATTCTATAATGGGTTAGCTGCTGAGTTTCTCACTTTAGAGAGTTAAACAGATGGGATACTTCTATTTTAAGAAAGAAATGTTTGTGCTAGTGCCCAGTTTGCATTCAACAGAAAGGGAGCAGAAGAGTTCTTGTCCTGAAAATCTGACTAGTAACTGGAAAGTTTTGACCGAATAATTGAGAGGCTGATGCACGCCAGAGCACTGACTGCTAGGGCATCTGCACATAGGCCCTATTGGAAGAGACAGCATTTTCCTTCCCTGTTCTGCCAGGAAATTAAAAAGGTACTGGTAAATGCACAGGTTAAGAGTCTGCTGGAATAAATCAAGGTGCTGTATTATTATGCCTTTTCAGAACCACTAAGAACTGGGATTTTTGCATTAGCAGTTTGTGTACTGCACAGAGCCAAGGTAGGGCATCCTGTGGTGCTCAGCAAAAATTCCTGCTGAGAGTATGTATAGCAACATCTGTCATTGCCAAGCCCAGGATAGATGTTGTGATATGGAACTAGTAAACAGAGAACAAACAATAGTTGCTAAAAGATATTGGGCCATAAAATGTGGATAAGAGTGAGCAACACGTGTAGTGTTATCAAAATGGTAACATGTTGCATGAGCAGTGTAATTGCCATAAATATGCTACTGAATGTGAATGTTTATAAGGTGATTTCCTCTTCAGGCATATTAATGCTTTCATAATTTGCCTGGTTTGTTACATATTTCATATGAGTATTAGGTAACTGCTTTTGAAATGTAGCCTTCTATGACTTGGTTGAACTCAGCAGATTTCCTGTATTTGAAATTGATCAATTAAATTGGTTGGGAGTCATTGATTCTGCTTGCTGCAGAGCAGCCTGTGGCTCAGTCATCCTTCCTTTTTTTTTCATTCAAAGAATACTGTCACATTAGCACAGAAATGTATGTGCTAGCAGCTGTCACAAGGGAAAGAAACCATGCATGGCTGTCATTCCAAAATAAGTAACTCATATATGTCATAGCATCATATATCATACAAAGTTAAAATTTGGATGCAGTGTTCTTTCCTGTAAGATATTTATTAAAATTGCCATTGCTGATACTAAACCTGCCATTTATGATCTTTTGCATGATCCTTCATACAGTTTTTTAATTTGTTCATCTTCTTTATCAATGTTCTGTTAACCAAACATTAAAAAAAAAAAAAAAAAAAACACTGTTATCTAAAGCCACAGAAGCAAACTTCAGGGATGAGTCTACAAATGCATGTGATGTGATTACTGAATAATGCTGCTTTTAGTGACCAGCCATTCTTAGCTCCAACAATGTATGAAGCATTCAGACTTTTAATTGACCTGTTACAGTGAAGGACCAGCTGAAGCTCATGCTAGAGCAAACAATGGCAAGATACAAACATTTTGTGCTTCGTACTTTTGTACTCCTACCTGTCTTGTGTTCTTCAAAGGCATTTTGTCCCCTGTAGCAAGTGCAGCTCTGTAGATCCTTTCTTGTACCGCTAGATTTGCAGAACCATGGGGCTTGTGCATCCCCAGACTGAGCCAACCTGTGATGTCCCTTGGAATTGCTACATTCAGCCCACCAGTGTTACTCAGCTCCTCTGCTAGTTGAGCTGCTAATGCATCTGAGATTTTTGGTGGACCATGGATCACCCTAGGAAGAAGTTGCAAGTAGACTTGCGAAGCAATTATTTTGGCTTGAACAAAGTTTATTTTGAACGGGTAAGAAAAAAGAATAACAGACTGCTATGAAAGAAAAGCCACCTCACTTATATGTTTGCAGGAAGGGATCCTGTTGGATCACACAATACCATTAAGGGTCATATGATGTCTTCTAATTACTCTCAGTCATCTTCTCAGGAAAGAATGAAATAATAGAAACATAAAGCTTTCAGTTTCTTTCTTGTGTACCTCATCTATTTTTCCATAACAAACCATTATTTCTGTATTACCTCTTACTCTTTACAGTGATCACAACTATATAATGCTCATGTTCAAGTTAGAATAGCAGTTACCATGAGGTAGATTAAGATAAAAATATAAGACTGACCAGCTAGGGTAAATTTTGCTCTTCTTTGGCAACTGGGAATTTAGGTGACCTGGAAACTTTGAATGTAAGAAACTACATGAGCCATGTCTTTCCACCAGCACAGATTAGGGAGTCAGCTCAGCTGTGAGCTGCTTGCAGTGAGAATTCTGTCTATAGATGCACAAAAAGTCCTACTTGGAGCTTGGGACTCTGTAAAATTTTTTTCTGTTAGTGAGATTAATTCCTTATTGATACCTTTCAAAATAGCCATTAGTTATTACTTTAAATACTTGGCATTTTTTTATCCAAACACTTACAATTTCACTGCCCATGTAATAGCCAATATACATTTCACAGCAATGTATTACAGGAGTTTCCCACATCCAAACTATGTTACATTCTCCTTCCTTTACTCATTGTACTGCATTGAAATGAAGTTATTTCACATTTTGTTGCAAAACCTCATCTGCTTGGACCAGTTCTCTCTACTCCCAGGCAATAGCTGCAGGTCAAGAGAGGCGTCTTGTGGAGAAATGCACAAGTGATCCTCAAGGGCAGTATAATACTCTTTGCAAGGTCAACACAAGCTGTTCCAGAGCAGCACCAGTAAGCACCATCCCCCCTCAGTTTTGCCTGAGCCATTTTGACATTGACTAAACTGAATGTCCTTAACTTGTCCCTTCAGCATTCATGTTTCAAATATTCTCCTAATACAGTTTTCTGAGTGCAATTTATTTTCTTCAACCGCAATAACACAAAGAAAGTCAATTTTATCATGTGATGTTCTATGGCTGCAGGTCAGTTGTGGAGGTGGAGATTTCAGGCATGGAGTTTGTGCTCAGACACGTGGACTGGTGAAGCGAGGTAAAGGTGCTGAGAGTATTAATGCAGTAGACTGTCACCTTCTCAGTGACCCACAGCCAAGTGAGAATGAAGCACTGGCAGTTTTGTCTTAGCCTGGAGAGACCGAGTTTGGAGAGTCACGTCTCAGTGTGTCTCTCCTCCCCTCCATGTCTGCTCACCTGTCCCTGCTGTGTCCAGACTGTCTGCTGTCCCCTCAGGTCTGCCTCCTAATCTCTCTTTGCAGCCAGTTCCCTGCTTTTCAAGTTCTTTCCTGCTTCAGAGGTGTTCCCTTCACCTTCCTTGGTGTTCCAATGCCATTTCTCTTTGGTCTTTTTACACAGTTAATGTCATGTCTTGATTCACTCACCCATCTGCCCCCAGGGACTAGTTCTGCTCTCTGTTTACATTAGGCTGCTTTCTTCCCCTTCTCTTTTTCTGCCTGCATTTGGAGCCCAGGACAGAGTGCTGCCTGCACTTAGTTCCTCTGCCAGATGCCACATTAGACTGCAACATCTGGGAGCTGCAGTGGCAGAAAGAAGTCTGGCCTAGCCCCGTCCATCTGGGCAAACAGCATCTTCAGAGGAATCTTTGGCCACTTAGACTTCCAGATTCTAGGGACTCTGTGCAGATCATATGCAAATGAGTCTTGTCAAAGGCTTGCGACTAGGCAAAAGCTGGCTTGTTCTTCATGGGAACTGCAAAAGGGCAACAGGGACCTTACCTTTCAAATTTCAAACTGTGAAGAACAGAGGCACAGGAGCTGCTTAGCAAAATTCTTGTAAGCCTTTTTTTTATTTTCTTGTTCTTTTCATTTTTTATTCCTCCCAGCAGGGCCAAAATATGTTTTCCCTCAATCTTATTTCCTGAAGTGACTAAATCCTCTCACTTGAAATATAAGAAAAATAATAATAATCAGCCTAAGGCAGAAAAAGAGCATGGGAATTTTCATCACTAATACTTAGCTTGGCAAAATTTATAAACAACTGAAAACAAGCTCTTATGAAGGGAACTACTGAGATCCCAAACTACAGAGGATTTACTTGTTTTATATACAAAAGTCAGATAAGAATTCCTCTGTGATCCATTTGTGATACGAAACTCAATTAAAAAGAATCTGCTTTTCGTATTTCAGAAATCCACCTTAAGTAATAGAAGACATAAGAAAACATTTGATTTCAGCACTTCTCAGGCCATATCAAAGCTGTTGCAACTAGTTGATTTGTTAAGTATTTCACAGATTTATTTTATTAGTTTTGTTGTGGGATTTGTTGGGGGTTTTACTGAATCTCTTTTGTTGTGAAACATAATTTAAGTACTTATATGTACTTTAGAAGCACAGCCCAGCCAGCAAGTTGAGCAGTAGGATTCCTTTAATGCACATCCTTAGTATCTCCTGGGCAGAAAATACGAAAATTGTAGATGAGGTTATTTTTAATTTAGACCAGTAGCAAATTTATTTCCTACCAGCATCCATGTACCTAGGCTTATAGCACAAATCCTGATGCTTCCACCTATTGCCTTGGCAGTAAATGGGGTGTGTTTCCATCACAGGTGGTTTTACGTTCCCCATTTCTCTTCCTGTGAAAGAGCAGGAGCACCTTGTCCGTGTGCAGCAAGGGACAGAGTGTCCTCCACACCAGGGCTCTGTGAAGGTTTCTGCAGCTGCAGAAGGCGTGACCTTGGTGAGCAGACTTCACTGCTCCTCTTGCAGCTTCAGAGGAGCTGCAGTTGCAGTCGTTTTGCTGAAGATATGTAGGCATGGAAGCGGGTTTGTCTTGATGTGTGAGTTCTTTGCAATAAAAAGCAGTTAATCTTCTTGGTCTCACCCATTCCTCCCAGGCCTTTCCTACCCATTCTTCCATTGCAGATGCTGACATGAGCAGACCTCAGCATGGCAGGAAGTTTCCTGAGCTGCCCGGGTGCTGCTTTCCCCAGCTTCACAAAGGAGAGCAAACCCTACATTTACAGTGTCCTGTCCGCTCAGCAGTCCTTCCTCAGAGGGACTCTTGTTGGCTTTTTGTGTCTGAATGCAGACCTGGAAAAGCAATTCTGAAACCCATGAAAATGGAATATTTGCACTGTAATACTTATTTTGCTGCCTGTGGAAAATAACAGTCTTGTCTGCTGAGATACTGATGTGAGTGTGTTTGTCATTCTGGAACTGTGAAACAGATGGGAATGTTGTTGACTTCAAGGTCTTTGCCTTTTAGTCACTCACAGACTTTTCACTTTTCACAATAGAGTGAAAAAATAAAGTTTTCTTAATTTAATATTGGGATTGTAATATTTCTTTTATCTTCAGACTAACAGGGCATGTTCCAGCCACAGCACAAATTTTCATCTAGTGCTCATATACGAGCTCCTCTCTAGCTTCCCTCTACAGGAGTTAGTTTTCATATCATCTCATTTCAGGATTTTATCAGCAGTGACTGTTGAACTTTAGGTGTCTGTGCATTTGTGAATATTGTCTTATTTAGACAAATTTCACAATGAGGTCTTTTCCCTAATGTGTCAACAGTTTGCTTTAAAGTTGCTTGAAAAAATTGAACCCTATGGTGGTTTAGACAAATTCAACCAAAATAGAGCAATAAGTATTAAGATATATGCATGGGACATCAATAAAAGAACTCCCCAGATGTATTTAAGTGATTTTCTTCATACTTTTTAATGTAGTATTTGTAGGCCAACTGTGGCAATAGCTAATAATTTCAATGCAAGATGACATAACTCCAGTTCAGTGATTCTTCAGAGAAAAACTGCCATGACAACTTCTTTTTATTTGTTCTAACTTTATGGAAAAACAAAACCAAGGTTCTTGATGTAAGGAAAAGAAAATAATTCAGACCACCAAATTTTGAAACTCATGCAAATATTTCATCTCTCTTACACTTCCAGGTATACTTTTCTGGCAGGTTCTGTTTCTATCCCCAGTTCCCAAGGTTTAACCATCTTCCTGGACAGAAGAAACTATAGTAGTTTTCTTTAGAACTACTAAATGCTTGGCAAAAAATTTCTACCATGACACAAGGGATTTTTCCACAGTCTGTCTCAGCAGCACTCTTTCTGCTGGAAGACTCCACATGGAAAGATCAGTTAGTAGATCAGGATTGTATTGTGAAGTGAAAATTGCATTTGCAAATACAAAGAGATCATTAAGCTTCATTGTTTTCTGTCTTTGGATGTTTGGGGGGTTGTTTTTCCTCTGGCTGGTGGAAAATCATAAATTGTTTCTTCAAGATTGAAGTGACTATGTCAGATTGAAGATACAGCTTTGGAGCTTGATTATTTATTGTATTATTTTTATTGTATTATTTATTATTATATTATTATTTATTGTATTATTTTTAAAGGGTAATAGTGAAGACCCTGTTTTGAAATAAATGTGGTCTCCCAAATGAAACTTATTTAGTTAGTGCAGCATTTAAATGGAATGGTTAGAAACCTTACCACTCAGTAACTGGATGCTTAAAACTGGATTAGCAGAAAGACTTTGATATTTTGGTCCTGGTATGTTTTCCCTGTGCCTTTAAGCAGAACATGATCTGCAGTTTCTCCAGGAGAAACCGTCTGTTCCCATCCCACAGACTGCTGAGTCTCACTGAACTTTCTCCAGCCAGATCTCAGCAATGGGGCCCCACCAGTCACACAAAGCAAGTCCACAGTGAACATCCGCAAAACTTAAGGATTTACTTGGGGTTTTTTCCTTAATATGAACTTAATATTTCCCTTCACGTTTACCCCGGACTTTTGAGTTCTCCCTCGTACTGTTGGCAGACCCGCCTCCCACTCCGATGTTGGTGTCTGACTCCCACAGGCAGGGATGTCAGGAGAGCTGTTGGCAGAGGTCAGCGCATGCCAGCACACAACATGCCTTCTCGTCTCGTCTGCCGTGTGGCTGCCTTCGGCTTCACTGCCTCCCCCACCTGATGCCTGTCTCGGACTCTTTGCCGCGTGACTGGCTTGCTGCCCTTGCATCCTGAGCATCATCCGTGACTGATTTTGGGCGGTGCTGTTCAGAAGAGGTGGGAAGCAAGGCACACACGCTGAGCATTTCCAGGCAGAGCTGCTGCCTGCTGTAGCAAGGAGTAGGGTTAAGAAGGGAATGAACTGCAGCTTTATGATCATTAATCTCAAACAGTCCCTCTAGTGACATCTCTGAGGTTAAGTCACAGGAAGCGTGATATTATTAAGCTTAGTTAAATTTAGTGTAATTCACATCTGAAAAGCCTTTGTGAATTAGTGTTTAGTCTTAAATTGCCAGTTTCCATGATATAGTGACTTCATGCTATCCTGCATTGAGTCTTGATGTGTTATGAATTGGAGTGCAGAAGCCTGCAATCCATGTGACCTGCTAAAATCCCTCAAGTTTCTGAGCAGTTCTAAGGCAAATATGTAATTAATTAGTTAGCAACACTAAGCAGGGATGGTACCCCTCCAAAAAATTATTTCCTGCTTTATTTGCTCTCAGAGCGTAGGTGTGGGAAATGGCCACTGGAGATCTCTTTCGCAAAGCCATGTTTATGAGCTGTGTTGTTTGCCCAGTGCAGCTGATCCATGCCACACACTTCACCTCATCAGGCAGTAATAGGTGCAGACCCGTATTGATTACCGTGACTTGTGGGAGAGAAAAATCTTTGCCCTTCAAATTGGGTATAAATTATAAATAGCGTCTCCAAAGGCTGAGAGTTACGCAAGTGGCACTCTTGTGAGACGGCCGTATGTAAAGCTGTGGTTGTAGAGGTTATTAATTTTATGATTGCAGCACAGGCGTACTTGACCCACAACAATGATCATTGTCCATAAAATCCCACCATCTGGGTTCAGTCACCTGCCTCCTTCAAGAATGTTCATTAACAATAACCAGCAAAGGTGATGCTAATAAAAGAAAGTTAACCCTCACTATATTGGTGTAAATTCACTGGTGAAACAGAAGTATCTTCTTGATGTTTTCCTCACTAATACAGCTGTGCAGACACCTGGATGGGAGGATGTAATATGTGTACATATATAGACAGCAGTTGGTGTAATGCAAACAAGAAAAATTTATATGGTATGGATTAGTCATAAATTACTTACTGCAAGTGTGCAAGGGTTATTCACACCTCAAATCTAATAATTCTTATTTATTTTTTCCAGAAAAAATTTTATACTTACTTAACATAACTAAAATGTTATCAGACTTAAGGGGATTTGTTATTTACTCTCCAAACATGATTTTTTTACTCCACTTGTTTCTTATTGTTTGTGTTCTGGTGGCCCAGCTGCATCTCCCATGGCATTTTGCAAAGTCAGATATGTTTCCTTTCCATTAATTCATTAAGAAAGTGCCCTGAATTTTCCAATAACCATCATTCTCACCTAGGAGATGAAATATCTCATTTCTCTGATCCTGCAGAGGTAGAGCAACTGCATTTTCACAGATGTGTCCTCTTTTTCTACCCTCCCCACTACAACTGGGTGGTAGGTGCATCCTGTGTTCAGCTTTTTAAAATACTTGACAAATACTTTTCTGACTTGCCAGTCAGATCTGGGACATTCTTTTGCTGTTAGGAAAGGAAAATATAGAGAAGGAAGATGTGTTTGACACCAGCACCTGAAAGACAAAGGTTGTGAGGAGAAATTGGATGGGTGCACTAGCAGTGAAGTAAAGGAGATCTTCCTGAAATGGCTGAAGCAAAGTCAGAAAAAGGCAGAAATTAGTGGTCCATTAGAACAGGACAGCTGGGATCAGTGTGTGGATGAGATGGAACATGATCAAGGCTAGGCACTGAGCATGAGTTCAAGAGTTGCCAGGTGAACAAGTTGTAGAAGAGGAATTCCAAATTGGATTTCCTGGAAAAACAGGTGTCCCAGGTGGATGAAAAATAGGCAAGAAGTAGGAAGAGATTCATGGGAAATGAAGCCTTAGGAGGGAGGTAAGAGGGTATTCCTGCCCCTGTGGCTTGGACACTTATTTAGCATTACGGGGCAGAGGGAGGGGGACATGGAAACACTATATCTGCCTGAAACCCTTGAGAGCATTTTCACTGCCAAGCCTGATATGTTTCTGAGCATGCACATAAGTGATACCATTATAAGGTGAGAACCTTAAGGTCGGGAGTTGAGGTGTTGGTGGATCTTAGACACCTCAGGATGTGGTGATTGGCTGAATTGGAATTTTCAGGATCACTTGGATTTAGGCTCTTCAGTTTCACCTCCGCTGATGTAAGGAGGTGAATCCTTTGCAGCAGGTGGTGGTTCCTGGTGTCCAGTGAAAGGAAGAAAGCAGGTTGACAGCCCCATCTTAAGCCCACCATTTGCTAACCCCATTTCCACCATCCTGCAGGAGCAGCTGTCAGCAGGGGAGGAGCAGGTGCAGATGAAATTAGGTTTTCCACAGGACCAAAGCTGGCACTGTACACATGACACGTAAAGATTTTTTCATTTTACCTGTTACAGGATTAGCCTCTGAAGACAAATCAAGGAGAAGTGCCTTTTCAGTGTCTGCTCCAGGACCGGGGAGATGAATGGTGCCAATGCACATTGGAGGAGTTGGATTGTGTTGAGTCAGGTTAGGTTAGGTTGGGTTAGGTTGGGTTGGGTTAGGTTAGGTTAGGTTGGGTTGGGTTAGGTTGGAGCCAGCCAGAGGCAGTAATCCCAAAATGAAGCAGATGTGTTAGTGAATACCATGTACCTAGGAAGATACTCAGGGCTTGAATTGACTGTAGTCTTTTGTTTACACAGATATAACAGGACAGTATAATCCAAGTAAAAAATTCAGGAGGGAAAAATGCTTTTGAAGTATTTCTTATGTAGAAAATTATAAACATTTTCCACTGTGGGAAGGGAGAGTTAATGCATTCATTAAAGGCATGCAAGGTATGAATTCAGATTCTTGCTAAAGTCTTAAAAACACACTGGATGTTTGGTGTGTTTCATGCCCTATGCATGTTCTCATTGCAGCTTGTTCTTTAGACATAGGCTCCTTCCTGTCCCTCAAAAGACCTTTACTTCCACAGCTGCCTATGTCAGCATCCACACCAGTCTTCAAGCTCTGCTTCTGGTGTGAAAGAAGAGAAAATTATATTCTGCTGCTTTATTTTAAAATTGCTTTAGTGCAGATTGTTCTTGGGTTCAAAATTTCACAAATTGGCAAGCAGTATGTGCTTATCCTGCTAGTGATTAAGAACCTTTTCACATCTCCAGTGGATGAGGTGTCTCTACGGTCATGTAACATGTTATTTTAAAGCGCTGCTGCCTTTCCTAGCTGCTCTTTGGTGCTGGCATTGCTATTTCCATCATGTTGCATTGGCTGCTGTGTATTTGGAAAGTGCCAAAACTGAGTTGGTTTATGCTTATGCTGTTGGTGCATCCAGATGTTTGATGGCATAATTACTATTTAGAAACAAACAATCATAAAATATCGTTACAAAGATGAGCTATTTTCTAAGCAGCTGGTTGTTTCCCTTGTCCTGGTATCCCTGAATAATTTCTTGCCTTAGTAGTGTTCTCACAAGATAGCAGAGTGTGTACTCTTCAGGACTCTGCCCCATAGGCAGTAAATAGCTGTGGGATTTTGGAATAAACTCTGATTTAAAAATCAGCCCATGAGTATTTAAGATTAAAGTAACTTGCAGAAATTGCTGCGGAATGTTTAAATGAGTTTAAATATATTTTATAAAACTGGTATGCTTGTTAACATGGGCAGCATTGGTGCATGAACAGAGCTCCTGCTGTGGGCTCAGCAGAGCTCGGGTCCATTCCTTGTCTTGGCTGAGCCACTCACTTTGCAAAAGCACAGTAATGATGACTTCTCCCTTACAAAGCTCTGTTAGGCATGCCTTTGCCAAGCAGTGAGGAGAAGGGGGTATAACTGATGGCTTGCACCAAGTTCCAGCCATCAGTTAAGATCTGTCAGGTAAATTAGTATTTTTCAGGTTTATAACCTGTGGAAGCTGTGAGGCTTGAACACTTTCAGTGGTCTCACCCAAGACGTCTTGTGGTTGTAAGTTCTTTCTCATGAAGTGTTGAGTTTTGAGCCGGTCAAAACTTCCTTTATTTAAAAGCCAATTTTCCTTTCTCCTAGTTGAGAAAATAATTGTTTTCAAATGCTATATATGTTATTTATGCTCTTGCTTGCAATTTTACTAATTCATAGTAGAAAAAATGCATGTGCATTTAAAAAATTATCTCACTAACTAATGTATATTATTCAAATGCTTGAGAGCTACTGTGAAGTACCTTGCTAATACAATCAATTCAGATGTTAATTATACAAAGCAAATGAAGTCACAGAAAAGACAGAGCTGGATAGAAAGAAACTCTTGAAGTTACTTAATTTATCCATATTGCCCAGGGTGAAGTCAGCTATACCTACAATGTTCCCTAAGAGATGGTTGTCTAACCAATTCTTATTTTCCATTGGTGAGATCCTGCCCCTTCTTTAGGTATGTTTTTAGCCCAAAAATATCTTTGTAAGATGTAACCTAAGTATCCCAGCTCACATTTTTCAAGTAAGGAATTTTTATACTTTTCTTTACATACAGGTAAGAGTGCAGTTACAGATATGAATAGATAGAAGGAGGGATAGATAGACAGACAGACAGACAGATAGACAGACAGACAGATAGATAGATAGATAGATAGATAGATAGATAGATAGATAGATAGATAGATAGATAGATAGACAGACAGACAGACAGACAGTGTCGTTGATACACATACTATATATATGGAGATAGATATATGAATATTCTATAGAGATAAGGATAAAAATAGAAATAGAGAGGTGAACACATATATCAGTATAAATATAATTTCAAATCCTGCCTAATTCTCTCTGCATGGTACACCATTTTAACATGAGTTATAAAATCTAACATTTCGTAATCTTGCGTACATCTTTACTGGATCCTTTCTTCAAGGAAATGGCTTGCTATCCTGCAAAAATTTGTTGCATTGGAATTGCTGCCTCTATGAGTATGGTTCAGACACTGTTTTTACTGTTTTTAATATATACTCAAAAGAAAATTGCTTGACTCTGGTGACCCAGAAGATGTCCTAACTTTTGGTAACCTATGCTCAGAAGAGAACAACCTCACAAATTTCACTTATTATTTTGCCAGTTCACACATAGAGAAACAAATGACCTGTGCTCATGGGACTGCCCTTAATATTACATAAGGAGTCATGGAAAATGATGATGGCCATGTTAGACTCCTGTCTCTTTCCTACTTTGCAGACCTTGCTTGCAATGACCTTTTGTAGGAATCTTTGCATCTTGTTGCTCAGAGGACAAGAGGAATTTACTAAATTTTTTTAAAACTTTTTTTAACCACATTCTTCTTGTGGGAAGTGGTGTGTTGTAAACAAGGAGTGAAAGAAAAGCCAATTGCAAGTACGGGAGTTCAGAGGTGATCTTTTTTCTGGGTTGGTAGGATGCTTGTTGCTCTGTTTTCATCATCCCACTAAAGACTATTATAGATAATATATGCCCAACAAAAATAAGAACTGCTTTGTGTCACAGTAGATAATACAGTATGTGTAGTCTAGTTTCCAGCATTGCCATGGTTTTTTCTTATATGAATATTGAGTCTTAACAAGTTTATTGTGTGTCTAAGCCCACTTAGTAAGCTGTATTTCGTTGCTTAAAATTGTTCTACTTCTTCCCTCTTGGCTTCTCCAAATAATTCATTTCCCTAGACAGTTACTTTCAGATTATTATCCATGTCCATGACTACACAAATTACTTGCTAGCCAAAGTAAACACATCAAAGTTTGGGGATTGGTTTGGAGATGGGGTCTTTTATGTCCCTCAGAAATTACTGCTTTCATTTCATTAACTGGTGTTCAGCTTATCTCCTAATTTTGCCTGTTTTTAACCTTACTTTACCATTGTGACATCTAGAAGTCCTTATGCAAAAACAGCTAAGGTCATTTGATCTCAAAGTTCTTGAGCTTATGGACTCATTCACAATTTTTCCTGAAGCTCTCATTTTCCTAGTCAGAACTATTGAGTGATTTCAGGCAAGATGTATATTTTAAATGTCCTTTTTTGTTAGCTTTACTGGCAATACTCTGAGAACTTCTTCTGTTTTGGAGTTTGAGACCTGGATGTTTACTTTAGTAGACCAAAATAGTCTCAGAAAACATAATAATTTCTTCCCACACACATCAACAGGATAAAGGAATTGTAAGTAGAGAAACCTTATGAATTAAAAGTAGCTCTGTCATACTTGATATCTGATGCACTCAAGAGTAAAAAAAACTTAAATTCATGTTCAGAAATACCTCCTTGATACAGAAGTAATTTATTAGCATACTGAAAGACAGATGCAGGACAGGCAGGAAGCATCTTTTATTCACTCCTAAATGTATATTTGGACAGTATTGTTATACTGCTACAGAGTTACAGAAATGCAGAACTGAGTGCCTAAGAATTAAAGTTCTTCAATATGTGTGTGAATAGTGTGAGAAAGAAAAGAAAGAAAAGAAAGAAAGGAAACGAAGAAAGAAAGAGAGAGAGAGAGAAAAGAGAGAGGAGAGAGAGAAGAGAGAAAGAGAAAGAGAAAGAAAGAAAGAAGAGAAGAGAGAAGAGAGAGAAAGAGAAAAGAGAAGAAGAAGAAAGAAAGAGAAGAAAGAGAAGAGAAGAAGAAAGAAAGAAAGAAAAAAAGAAGAAAGAAAGAAAGAAAGAAAGAAAGAAAAGAAAGAAAGAAAGAAAGAAAGAAAGAAAGAAAGAAAGAAAGAAAGAAGAAAGAAAGAAAGAAAGAAGAAGAAAGAAAGAAAGAAAGAAAGAAAGAAAGAAAGAAAGAAAGAAAGAAAGAAAGAAAGAAAGAAAGAAAGAAAGAAAGAAAGAAAAGAAAAGAAAGAAAGAAAGAAAGAAAGAAAGAAAGAGAAGAAAGAAAGAAAGAAAGAAAGAAAGAAAGAAAGAAGAAAGAAAGAAAGAAAGAAAGAAAGAAAGAAAGAAAGAAAGAAAGAAAGAAGAAAGAAAGAAAGAAAGAAAGAAAGAAAGAAAGAAAGAAAGAAAGAAAGAAAGAAAGAAAGAAAGAAAGAAAGAAAGAAAGAAAGAAAGAAAGAAAAAAGAAAGAAAGAAAGAAAGAAAGAAAAGAAAGAAAGAAAGAAGAAAAGACAAGACATTTCCATTGATTCATGACTTTCAGGAGAAAAAATGTTTTCTGAAAGGTCTGTCACACTAACAAGTCAGTTGGCTTATCTGTTAGTTTATGTGTAAGGGAGAAATTAAGTGTGTTGCTTTTTTTTAGTAATGTTTAAAGTATTTCTGTTCCTGCAAATGCCCACAAAAGGCTATATTTCAACCTCTTAAGTATTTAAATCAAGTTCTGATAAGACTGAGTGCCTTTTTGATATGTAGCTTGAATCATAAATGTAAAAGCAAGCTCTGCGACTGTCTGCAGACAAGATGGCTAAGCTACTCACATTGGCATTTTGCAGGATGACAGGGTCTCAGTGTAGATTATGATCACAGGCAGCACACCCTCTGCTGAGCAAGACCTTGTTGAAGAGCAGCAGAATTCTCGGTCCCAATGGGGACTAAACCCCAAGGCGTGGAACACCCTTAATTCATTTTGAAGCCCGTGCTCTTTAGAGATGAGCCATCACTTAGAGAAGCAGACCCGAGGTCAGCCCTGTGGAGTATCTGTGGAGAAGCTTTTCAATATGGAAACTTTTCTCTGCAGAAATATTTCAGCGTTAAGGCATATACGAAAATCTCTCACAGCTCCTGTGCAGCACAGGAAACCTTTGTCCCACACATCTTGTAAACGCGGCGGGAGGCCACCCATTGTGCTGTGCATCTTCTGAGCACCGCGGGAGGAGGCTTTTGTCTGACACAGTGGGCAGGCACTGTAGGAGGGCACCTTTGTCCTGCACAGCCAGTAATCGCACTGCAAGAGTGAATTATGGTGATTGCAGAGCTCTTCTCTCTTCAGACACTCTGCTTTCAGACCGAGGAGTTCGTCAGCCTTGCTAGGTGAAGAGCTGCTTTTCCTGAGTGGAAGTGGAAACGGAAGACAGTGAAAGTGCCTTTGCATGTGTGTGTGCAAATTGCATCAGGATCATTCACACGGTCATATTGCATTGACCATCTCTGCAGGCACCATTCCCAGTTTCACTCTTTGCTCTTCTTCTTCCCTATTTTTCCTACCCATTTAGGCTGCTCTTTTAATTATTATTTCTTTGTTCCTTCTTATGTTTGTACTATCTCCTATTCAATATGCTTTTCCTGTATTCAGTATCTATACTCTCAATATTCTTTCTGATGACTAATAACCACATTTAATGGAGTTGTACCCAAATACTGATCCTTCTGGGACTTCATAGGTATATTCTCAACCCCATAATTATTACTTATTATTTGTCTTCTCAAACACTTTAAACACTTCTCCAAAAGTGTGCCAGCACCCATTTCCTAGAGTCTGAGATAATGTACAATGGGAGGGGCATACCTGCATTTGTGAGATGAGATGAGATGAGATGAGATGAGATGAGATGAGATGAGATGAGATGAGATGAGATGAGATGAGATGAGATATGAGATGAAATGCTGAGTCTGGACCCTGTGGAGATGCGATGTGTACTGCAGCTGCTGTGGACATGCTGCTGGCAGCTAGATCCTGCACGGGCTTGGCAGCATACATTTGGTAACTGCATTACTGTAGATCTCAAGTGTTTGGGGGTCTCTTGACTGGCATAAAGCAACTAATTTGCAAGTGAGAGGTAGGAGTGACCACAGCCCATTACAACAGTGAAGGTCATAATCCATTTTAAGTGATTACATTGGTTCCCACTGCCCCAAGGTTGCCAGGTTGACCTCTGCAGAAAACACAGCAGTGGATAAGTCTCTCACCTGCTGATTTTTATTATTCAGTAAAGTTCAGGTTTTATCCATTCTTGTCAAATTTGAGCCTGTTGTGTCTGCCGTTATCCTAAAGGCACTTGTGATTTTTTATAATGTTGATATCTTTCTTTAGTGGTGTTCAGACATGAATTTTATGTGTGGTAGTTAGTTTCAATTAATCATCCTTTTCTCACATTAGACTTTTTTTTCTTCTCATCCCCACCCCAGTCCTCTGGTGCCTACCTGATTGCACATGAATTCTCAGAAATTATTGCCAGTAGTCCAGCAAGTTCATTAACTGATTCCCTGAAGACCCACATATGCATGTCATCCAGACCTGATGATTTGGCTATTAAATTTTTAAAACTATTCCCTTACCTGATTTTTTGAATCAACAACTGTATTGGCAAGTCTTCATTATTTCTAATTATGTATCTCTTTGTGGTGCTTGGTAAATTGATTCTGGAACTTGCTCACTGTTTTACTTCGTTACTCGTTTCACCTCACACATTATTGGTTCCACCATGTCTTTGGAGCTCCTTTCTAATGATGTTATGCACATGTTAAAATATATATTAATTTCTTTCTACATCTCTCCAGGCTGGCAAGTGGGAGGCTGGTTTGCTTTTTGACATTTCTGTCATTTATCTCTCTAGGGCTGGGACTAGGAGGGATTTATACTTTTTTTTGTTCTGTAGTTGTAGCCTTTGCATACTATCTTTTCCAAGCAGCATGCTCCTAAGATTTCTCAAAGAATTAATATCTGATATCACTACACACTGTGCAACAGCCCATCAATTAATGCAATATATTAAATCATGGTTTATCATCATGGCTGTTGAAATTAGTGAGCACTAAGAATATATATCTCGGAGGACCTTGGCTTTAAAACAACGGCTTTATTGTCTGTCTCTTAAAAATTATTCTTTCTGTCAAATAATAGATGGCTGTTCATGCATTTAATTTAGATATGTGTACTACTAAATACACAATTGAGATTGCAGTCATCAGTGGTATTTTTCCTCTGGCAAAAATCTTATGGCTAAAATCTGTTGTCACCCTTAGGACATAATTCCACTTGCTTTGGTTGACTTTTCCAAGCTTTTGGTATATAAATCATAAATGCATAAAGTGTTAAATTTTTAGGGCTCTCCCTTTAGTAGTAGTTGAATGTGAATACATAAGGGCAAAATTTGACCTTTAAAAATGACTGTAAAGGGCCAAGGCAGATACTTAGCAAGCTTTTCTTATTGCAGTATTAATCAAGCAAAGAATCATCATAATCCTGGAAACTAAATATCCATTGTAGTGATTTTATCACCAGGGAAATTGTTCATCTGCTAGTAAGATTGTTACTAGAAATGGGAAAATAGGGAGTGTTAAAATTGCTTTAGACTGCTGAATCATTGAGTCCCTCTAGACTCAAAGCTTGAATTGTTTTTTGAGAAGAGTGGGTTGAGAGGAGTTGCCACAGGAAAGCTGTAGGTTAATCAGTTTCAGTAACACTAGTGAATGTGAGCACAATCTCTCTTGAGGACATGAGGAAAGTGCATGGGAGAAGGCAGGATGAAAAAGACACAGGGAGGCTTCAGAACCTTACTTTCTTTTGTCATTCATTTTTTTGTTTTGTCATATTTTGTTTCTGGATGACCCTTTCACAGAGAAAGGTTGTTGATGAAAAAGAATGGGGAAGATAAACAACATAGTATTCACAGCCTATATTTTCATCTTAATCCAGTGGATATTAATAAGAACTATTACAATCAAGAGAGAGAATGCAGACAGCAGAAGTGAGAAAGATGTGTTTGTGTGGGAGATCTCTCCATAGGCACCAGAACACCACATGGAAAGATGTTTTGCCTTCAGGGCTCAAAGAGGTGCTTACCATATGCTGTGACACAGGCATGGGAGAAGGAGGTGAAGCCCCATTGTAGGAGTGTCCTTAGAGTGTGTCAGGAGAGCCTGTCCCTCCATGAAATCAGCTTTGGAAGATGACTTCTGTGTGCATGGTGGCAGTGGGCAGTCATAGTATATTGAGCCAAGCCATAACCTCAGGAACATATCTGTTAGGCTGCAGGTTTTGCTAGAAGGGAAGCTTTATCCTGCTCCTGTGTTGGGCCACTTCTGTGCTTCCCAGATGGGGAACAAATCTTGGTGAGTATTGCTATGAGGTGTCTTACAGGGGTTGGGTAGGTGATCTGTGTTGAAAGCCACCTGCAGGATAGAATCACAGAAACTTTTATGTTGGACATGACCCTTGAGATCATGGAGTCCAGCTCAACCCAGCACTTCCAAGTCCAACACTTGATAGGATGGACTGCCTCTAAGCAAAGAGAATTCCTACAATTATAGGTGAATTTGAGGGTGGAAAGCATGTGTTTAAAACAGGCATGTGGGAAATTTCTGGAAAGTGTCATGAATTGTCTCCCTACAATGAATGCGGAGTGGGGAAGGAAAATCTGTGTGTGCACGTGACGTGGATGGTCTTTGTACAAAAACATGTCTTTGTGTTGGGAGGTAGTGTCTTCCCAGAGAGGGCTTTTTTGAGGATTATTTTGCTTGTGAGATGGCTGCCTTTGAGAGAGCAGGAACATGCAATGTGGCAGGTAGTGCCTCAATCAAAGACTTTCTAGAGGGGATGATGTGTGTAGAACCACTGAGGATGCTCCATGGAGGGATGCATAGAGGGTCCTTACAGGGATGTGAAGGTGGGCGTGCAGCAAATGACATGCCAGAGCAGCCATCCCATATCCCCAGGGACTGATGGCCACACTATGTCCTGCAGGGACTGTCATCCACCCTGGACTGCGTCCCTCTCCACCTGGCAGGCTGAGGCCACTGTGTCCCTCATTGTTGTCACCCCCAGATTGTGATACTGTCACAGAACTGTTGCTAGGCAACAAATGTGGTTGCCGGGTCTCAACGAATAGCTGAAGGGGAAAGTGAAGTGTTGCACCATTGTAGAGTAACCATAGCAATGACCTACTATTACAGACTAAAGAATTATCATTAACAATGTTAAAGTATCAAACAGAGGCCCAGATCCAGAGACTACCAGGCAGCATCTCTGCATAACTGGGTTATCCAGGAAGAGATCCCAACTCTTTCACAACCCTTGGCTCCCTCCCTTCATTGTCTTGGTTTTGTTTTGGGGTTTGGTGGTGGGGGGAAGGAGGAGGGGATGTGGTTGCTTAAATAAAGCACATGGACTATGTGTTGAGGAAGGCACTTGCAAAACAATAGAAGCATACATCCAAAAAAACCAAGGGTAAATCTGTGTGCAGAGGGAAGATATAACCAGGAAAGGTCCACTTTACTGTCTCAATATTATCTGTGGGAGCAGGTGCACAAAGGATGCCTTCATGATGCAAGAGATGTAGGTCAGATCAAGTATTCTCTTTTACTTGAAAATGCATAAGCCAGGCTAAAAGCAGTATAAAATGAAAAATAAATAATACAAAGTGTGCCTGAAAAGTAGACGCTTTCTTTTTCCCAAGGTAGGCCAGATAGGTGAGGTGCTTCAATGAAGCAGAATGCCTTGGGATCTTATTTTCCCAAGAGACATGTTGAGGATCTCTGATTGTGATGTTTGTAGCTGTGCACGTGCACATGTGTGTATTTGTGTATGTGTCTGTCTTCAAGTTGTTTTTGTCAGCTGCCCCAGAGCTCAGCAGCAGGACAGCCCTGACCCTCCCCAGGCTCCTCCAGACCAGCTGCAAGCAGCTGGGTGTCTTGTCTGGGTTTTGCATTTTTGCATTTTACGGAGCATTGATCTTGTGAATAGCCAGCAAGCCACAGAATGACCCCTAGTCAAACTGTCACCTTTGTGTTTTGCAGGTACAGAACGCCATGAACTGACTTCTTGGAAGAGTTTTCCATCTGTTTTCAAGTTCTTCAGTGAGGCTGTAAAGGCGAAGAACAGCTTGGTGAAGCCAACCCCAACACGGCGCTCCAACAGGATAAAATATGAAGAATTCTAAAAGGAGGGGAGGGAAAAAACCCACCACCACCAATGTCTTTGCTGCTTGTTTTCTGCAAGGAGTCTCCCAGCCCCTCATTAGATTGTTTTCTTCCTAGAGCACAGGGTCGTGATGTATACATCTAAATAGCGTTTTGCATTATTTCTAGATGAGTGCAACTGTCAAAGCAATATGGGTTCACTGGTTGTGCTTCCTGTGGGCTGTAACTTGGATTTTGTGCTGCCCATCAGTGTGCAGATTAAGGCTGACAGTGGTACTGCACAGTGCAGCATGGTGCAGCTCTAATTGCCCTGACATAGCCCTGCACCAAGCTGATGCCAGAATTTAACAGCTTCATCACAGTCCTATCGCCTGCAGGATTTTTTGCAGCTTCCTTCAATTTTGAGACAGAACAAAATACTAATTACTCTTTTTTAAAAGATGTGATAACCAGCCTATGGTTTTACACCTAGTAGCCTTCTCTTTCTCTGGAACCAAGTGGAATTGGCTTCTAACTCTCATTTTTCTGCTGGCAAGAGTGTCCAAGAAGTTTAGCCCAGAATTCCAGAGAGGCTCCTTTGTTGAAGAGGTTTTTTCTTGCTAGATAAATGGCATTATCTGTAGATCTTCTCTTCCTTTGGAAAGCTCTTCTACTTAAAAAAAATGCCTATTCATTAACAGGCTGGATCACACTGTGAAATATGACAGGAAAAAAGAAAAAAAAAAAAAAAAAGAAAAAAAAAAAAAAAAAGAGACACTGCATATTTTTCTGTTTATTTTTAAACACAAAAATGCTTCCAATTTCATATGCTGTGCTGGTAATGACTTGCCATCCCATGGTTATTCCCTAAACTCTTGGGTTCCTCCCACTTTCCCAGTCTCTCAGACAAAGGTTGGCCAGCAGGGCACTCTTTGTGGGGATTTCACACCATGCATAGGGGATATGTGGCTGTAGCCATGTTGTGTTGGGCAGGTTTTCTCTGCTAAAACTAAGGGAAAACATGCTTGATAGCATGCCCAGTGAGCAAGCTCTCTAATTAAGCTCCTTTGGTGTTGATAATACTAAATTAAAGTGGCCCTTTCTTTACTGGCCATGCTCACCTCACCTCTAATTCTGTTAGTGGCAAGGAGGCACCACTCAAACCTGAGGTTTGAACCCAATCCCACTGTCTCCTCATGCAGCATGTCCAGTCCTGCAGCTGGGGCATAAATGGTGGTGAGGAACATTAAAACAAGACAGTGCCAAAGCAGGGGTACCCTCCTGTGCCACAGAGCAAAAGCAGAAGTGCTCATAGTGAGGTGTAAAGGGAAACACAGCTGGATTTGGGCTTAAGTCCTCCAGGACAGGGTGTCTCAGCACCCACGGAGTGCTTACGTCCTTACCTGCCTGTACTGGCAGCAGGGCTTCACTTCCCCAGCTCCTGCTTCCTGTCATCTCACTGCATTTCAGCTCTGCCCTTGGGGAGGGATGCTAGGAGCAAACCCCTGGGGGGAAGGAGAGGTGTCAGGCCGTACCTCTGTGGAGGGAAGTGCAGTATCTGTGCCTGGCAGATTTTTTTCCTGGAAGGGAACCTGTTGCTGAGGGGAGAGGACTGTACCCAGCTGGCTCTGGCCTCCAGTCTCCACACTCATTGCCAGTCCGAGGATGCTGCTGCCTGTGGTCAGCCTGATCCCCCACCATGGACCTCTACAACCCCCTCCCCAGCCTGTGTCCACCCCGGCACCCTGAACCCTGTGTGTTTGGGGTAGGGCAAGAGTTTACATGGTGTGGTTTGAGTGTCTGTGTTTCTTCCCACAGCTGGGGAAGATGCAGAGGCCAGGGAAGTTTACACACACACACACACACACACACACACACACACACATAGACAACAAACCTGCCACTCTCCATCTCAGTGGAGGTGAGATGGAGTCTCTAGGGTGCCCAAATATTGGACACCACATCTATTTTTGTAACTGGTGATGAGAAACAAACTACAAACATTTTTACTGTAACGCTTATCATTTTTTAAGGAATTTTTCTTTACTGTGCCCTGAGCCCACCTCACATTATCGCTCCTATGGGGAGCTGTAGATCAAAGGGGATCCTCACCACTGATACTGCTCTGCTTGCAGTAAACAAAAAATAAATATGCTCTCTTCTCTCCTTCTTGCACACTTTGTGTCCTTGCGCCAAGCTCCACGGGAGCTGCTGCCTCTGGTGGGAAGGGTGGGGGCTGCATGGGCAGCAGCTCCACCAGCCTCAGAATACGTGCAGGGCGGGAAGGTGTGTTTGCAAACAGGAAATCCCCGTATGGTTGCAGGGTTGGGGCTGGAAGGTGTGAGCAGGGTGTTGAGGGGGTTTGTGCCATGGAGTGGGGCACGTGTCCAGCCCTGTGGCTTGGCCCAACTGAGCATAGGCTTGTCTCCGCATGCCCCGCATCATCCATGGAAAGCCACGTAGGCAGGCGGGCCGCACCATCCTCTCCCCTTTAGCTGTTCAGAAACTTGAAACCATATAAAAATACACGAAGAAGGAATTTGATCAGTTTTTTGGGGAGAGCCTTTTGCAGGGGGGCATGGGCTGGAAATGGAGGAGGCAGCATCTCTGGCCCCAGCTGCAGAGGGTGCAAGGGCTGCAGAAAGAGAGGAAAGTGTGGGAGCCTCCCAGCATGTAGTGCCACATTAGTGTCACAGGGAAAGGTGACAATGGTAACCCTGCAGCACACAAAGGAGGGATAAGTGTTGATCTAGTCTATTCCTTGGGACTGATGATTTTAAAGATGCACACCCCTCAAGCCATGATGTCTTTAGGAGACAGAGGTCTGACATCAGTCTCCTCCTGGTTTCATCACAGAAAAGCTCCCTGACATCTGACATGGTGCAACAGCCTCTGCCCTAGGTAGCTTTGGAACTACAAGTGCAAAAGTGACCAAAAAAAATCCCTCAAAAAACACAACAAACCCCCAACCCTAAAACAACAACAGTAAACCAGCAAAACTACAAGATCCCTACAAGAGGATCTAAGAACACTCCCAACTCCTTGCCACCCAAAAGGTTTGAACACCGTGTTAGTCAAATTGCCACCATTGAAGCCTTGGACCAATGAAAGCAGTGCTTCCTTGTCAAGAATGGAGAGCAAGAAAGTGTACCTAGCAGAAAACATCCAACAGACCCCCAAATACAGCAAGGCTGTGGGGAAAAAGGAAGAAAAAAGGGGGTGGGAAAAGCAAAGTTAACCCTTACCTTCATTGGGTATACATATCAGTACACTGATTACAGTTATAGTCCTCACAGTGTAATTCTTCCAGACTCAGAAGAAGCAGCTGCTTTTCATGGAAATGTGCATTTTTCCTCTGTCTCTGAAACATCACTTATTGTGGGTAGTGGGGTTTTTTTTCCCATCTAGAAATTTCATTCAGACGTACAAATGAAAAGTGTCACATCTAAAACTGCATGGAGCCACATATTCCACCATTCTCAAGTCAACCAAACCAAAAATAACCTGCCTAGAACGTGTACATACATCATATACCAGGGTAGAGCTACATCTTAGAGAGCGGAAGGATGTGTGTGTGTGTGTGTGTGTGTGTGTGTGTGTGTGTGTGACTGCACACATTCATGGATTTCTCGATCTCACAGGGATGTGTGTGTGTCTGTGTGTGCGTGCATGTGCGTGTGCGTCCACATTATGTTGATGTACTCGACAAAGTGTGAAAAATGTACTTCTAGAAAAACTTGAAAGGAGATGTCATTTATCATTGTATCATCATAATACCACAAATTTCACTTTTCTGTTCCATTTTGGATTGCATGTGTTTGAGAGTATTTCACTAGATCAGTGACAGCTCTTTATTTGCATAATTATATGCTCTGGTCTGAAGAGAAAACTAACCCCCAAATTTCATGGGTCACCAAACTGCAACAATCAATGTTTTATCACATATGCTAAGCAAAACCCAAGGAGCTATATGAAGTTTCTTGTGGATTTTTAGCTCCTCAGAAAATTAAATATGTGTCTCCCAAATAGATGCAAAATCTTTCCAAGCACTTTGTAGCTGAATTCCATTCTAAGGGAAAACTAGAGATTAGTTCATAGATCTGGATTTCAGACCCACTAGCATTCTTACTTCAAAGTGGATTCACGCAAGTAGCTTTACTGCATCTCTAAATTTTGCCATCCTAAGTAATGTCATTACTTAATGTAAAAAAGTTAAACTAAAAAAAAAGCATTGGTCAAATGTAAAAAATACAATCACCCCCTCTCTTGTTGAGCCCATAATGACCAGTGGGTTTAATTTCATTCATTCTGTGCAGTTTTATTGTTTCAGCTGGGTGCTATTCCCATACAAAGATACAGATACTTGGTGTATGTTGCAAACACTTTCCTGAGCCACAGAATTTGTTCTGGTCCATCAGTTGCACAATAACCACACGCTCCAGTTAGGATACACATACTCCAAGTTTCCTTCTCAATCAAAATGCCTTGTTGTGAGGAGGAAGGAACCTGGGGATGGGAAGTGACTGGCAGTGAAGAACTCCCACCTCCTCCATCCACACTAGTCATACTAGAAAAGTTTAGCTCTTGTTTAAAGTCAATTTAAATCAATACAATATAATAAATATAATAATTCACACGAAGTACAGGAGGACCTCTCAGAAGTGTAGGTGAACAGCACCTATCCCAGGGGACATACCACCCACACTTATTTTCATTGCAAACAACCCTCAAAAAAAACCCAAAAATCTCTCTGGGCTTCAAGTTGTAACTTTACTGGTAGAAGTTCTCATGGGTTGCTGTCTTGCAGTTGGGTCCCTCTAAGCTCTTGGGAAGACTAAACTTCTTAAAAGGGGCCTATTTCAAGTCACATGGCCCTCAGTGATCTTCTGACCCACAGTGGGGACAGTAGTGCCTGGGAAGGAAGGAGTGTACATTGTGCATGTTAAGAAGCTGGAGAGAATCGCTTCTGCTATCCTATCTGTTTTGGGGGTTTTTTTACCTTTTTCTTCTTTTTTGTTCATTTTCTGACTTTAACATCAACTACAGAAGCCTTCCAGGAGGAAATGGGTTTCCAGCACAGACTAGCACCTGAGAAGTTCAACTTCTCACATTTGACTCCTGAGTGATCTCCGAACACCTGCTCCAGGCAGACACTAGCTTTGCACCACCTCCTCGCCTTGCAGGAACAAGCTGAAGCACGAGTGGGAAATAAAAACAGTGCTAAAATACAAGTCTCATCACCACCCTTATCTGACTGCTGGCATGGGATTCTGTGGGTTGCAGGGACAGGGTCTGCACCACTCTCTCCAGGGAGACCCAAAGCAAGAGGAGAACCCACTCTAAGCATCTCCTAACCCTCTATACTGTCTACATCCCTCCTCTGAAGTCAAGTAAATATGAATATTCACAGAGGATGGTGCTGCAGGCTGGTTTGTCCAGCAGAGACAACAGCATCAGTTATTTCCCATTAAATTGCAGCACAGGAGAGAGTTGACCCCTCTGAGGAGAGGCCTAGGTCATCTCTTTTTGTCATTTCCATTGCTCTTTGCTCATGCCTTAATCCCCTAACTCCTGGTAAAGAGCTGTGTCCAGATTTCTGTCTTATTTAAAGCTGCTATCTCTGCTACGATTACATAAGTATGCTTCCTGCTCATCTCCCCTTGTCTTGGATCTGCTTTATGCTTTCTCCTTCCAAATCAACTTGCAAAACGATGTTTTCTGTAGTAAATCCCTTGATGTGGAGGGTGTTTCATGTCTTCCCACAACATGCAGGTACAAAAATAATGTACCCCACAATATTGCACCCAGGCCTAATTGCCTACTGCTTGTGGAGAAAGGCCCTAACATCACCAGGAATTTGCAGACACTGATTTGTCTGTTCACAGCGAGCCCGGTGATGCCAGTTTTGCCAATGGCTGAGGGCAATCTGCCTCTCACACACTTCTTGATGGGTGCTTCAGATGTTGGTGGTGTATTTTGGTGTTTGGGCGTTTTGAGTTGTTTGGGGTTATTTGTACGGTGATGGTTGCTTGGATTATGAATCGTTTCCTTTGCACTTTCTTCCAATTTAGCATGTATCCTCTTGGAGGGGGGGCCGGGAAAGGGCAGTGCAGAGCTGCCAGCAAGGAGCACAGTGGGTGCTTATTGCAGTGTTTCCTGTGGGCTCCCTCCCCCGCCAAGCAGGTGGTGTGATCAAAGCCGAGACCCTTCCTACAAGCGGCAGCGCGGTGGGTCAGACGCCAAGGGGCAGGACGCCGTTCTTCCCGGGGCGCCTCGGACTGCCGTGCCCACGCTTCGCAGGTGGCGGCGGGGCCCGGCGGCTCTCGGGGCCAGCCCAGCACCAAGGACAGCGCCGGCTCAGGGCTCTGGGTGTCCCCGCGCCCCCCGCGGCCCCTCGCCGCCTCCAAGGGAACTTGCTGCCCTGCGATGCCTAGCCCCGACTACCATCTTCCAGAAATGCCTAGACCGCCGCGTTCCGACGGGACATCCCCCGGGCGCCCCTCGGGAGGGATCGTGGAGGGGATGATCGCGCTGCTGCTCGTCCACTTGGCTGTCGTGACGTACCCGAAGTCATGGGGCTAGCAGGGAGTAACTATTCGCTCGCCTGTGGATTCCGGAGGAAGGAGA
>CM063313.1:64834391-64846891 GCA_032173965.1 Sitta carolinensis
CCGCGATAAGGAGAGGGGGTGTGCTTTGGCCTCCGCGCACAGCCTGGCCACGGCGGAGAGGCTGGGATGCGGGGCGAGTGGGGAAGCTCCGAGCCCTCTCCTACTCCTTCCCTGAAACGAATACATGGCCGAGCTTCGCTAGCAAGAAATTCAAAGTTCGGGGTAGGCACAGCTTCATTAGAAGGGCAATTGTCACGGCTCTCTTCCCAGCTGGATGAAGTTTAGAGGATTTTAATTTTTAAAAATTTTATTTTATTTTCCGGAAAAATATAAGGCATTTGTTAGCATGTAAGTAACTGGAGTTAGAACAAGAGCCAAACTCTGCAGCATATAAATTCTCATTATCAGCTTTCAGCCTAGCAAAATTATAGCCATTTGCTTAACTTAATCTGTAACATATGTTTGCAACAGTAGCAGATTTTGTGTGTGTGTGTGCATGCGTGTGCGTGCGTGCGTGTCTCTGTGTGCGTGTGCGTGTGTGTGTGTGTGTGTGTGTGTGTGTGTGCGTGCGTGTGTGTGTGTGTGGTTTGGAACTGATCAAGTTGTAAATTTCCTGCCTGAGGTTTTCAGCGCCTCCTAGTCACAGCGTTAACACCTATTGAGAAAAAGGGAGAGAGAGACTCCACAAAGATCCCACGGCACCAAATCCGAATAATCCGACCCAAAATCTCTAATAAAGTTTATCAATTAGGCCACTCCAACTCCTTCGTATTCATCCCACTGAGAAAGGAGCTGCCACGTTTCTGAGAAAATTAAGCAAGCAATTCAGTATCATCCTCATCAAGCTTTGTCTGTGTGACTCAATGTTTACTCTTACTCCTTTTTCTTCTCATATACCTCTTCTCAAAGTATCTCAGGAATGATGCAAACGATAGAAGTTTCCCTGTTCTGTTAACAACAATGATAACAGCAGTGACAGCACTCATGGTGATCCTGCAGCAGACCGGTGGTTTAAAGCCTGATTCACCCTGTTGGCTTTATGTCCCACAACAACTTTTAAAATATCTGTCCTGCAGGAAGATTTTTTTTTTTTTCGTGTTGAAGTGACATTTAGTCTTTAAATGTGGGGTTATAACAGACCCCTAACAAGGTGAGAGGATATTTTTCGGTAATATTATAAACACACATTCGGACTCGCATAAACACACAATACAGTGTTATCAGTCTTTACCTCGGCTATTGATGCTTGCCTTGGGAAAAGAAAAGTAATGAAAATTACACAGAACGGTTTTAAAAGATCCATGGTCCGTGATTTTTTTTTTTTTTTTAATCTGCTCTTGGGATGCATCATGATTGTGTGGATTGGTTAATGGCAGAGTGAAAGGAGCTAGCTCCAGAGGACATGCTATTCCTGCCGAGCTAGTCCCCCAGGGCCTTTTCCGCGGCACAGCCCGCGGACCTGCGCCTTTAGCCGGTGCCACCGAGGCCCGAGGCGGCTCACTTCGCGTTTTGGGACACGGAGGCCGTGAGCGGTGTCTCCCCGCGGCGGAACACAGCGGCAGGCCGGCGCAGGGCCCGGCCCCGCCCGGCGGGCGCTCCGCGGGCGCGGAGGAGCCGCGGCCGAGCCGGGGGTGGCGGTCCCGCGAGGTGCAGCGCCACCTAGCCCCCGCCGCAGGAACGGCGCGGAGCGGGCGGCGAGTGGGAGCGGAGCGGGAGCGGGAGAGGGAACGGAGCGGGAGAGGCGGGAGCCGCGGCAGGCCCCGGGGAGAGCCTGTCCGGCTGCGGAAGGGACGGCTGTGCGCCTCTTTTTTTGGAATTACTCTTAATAAATTCCACGAGGGGATTCCATGGGTTGTGGGTTCGTGCGCAGGGATTGGAGGAGGGGAGAGCGGCGCGCACCTGGCCGTTCACTCCCAGAGCTCGCGGCGCGCACCTGGCTGCTCGCCCCAGGGCTCGCCAGCGCCAAAAGCACGAAAAAAAAAAAGTATCCAAAAAGCCAACCGACCAAGCAAACCACCAAAACGCCTCCTCAGAGTTACCGTGAGGAGTAGCGACGCAACCGGGATGCGGGGCGAGCGCACCCAAGGAGCGAGGAGATCTGTCAAGGGGAACCGAACAGGCTGCTTTAAATGTTATTTGATAGCAGCAGCAGTGCCTTGCGTGAAACTTAGAAACTGCCAATGCCCTTATCTTCAGACAGACAAACAGGCGAACAAACTTTACCGGGTGTTTAGATCCTCCTCTCAAAAGACAACTAAACAAAGGCAGGGCGTATTAAATGACCGCTGCGGCTCCCGTCCCATCGAGTGCTACTTTTATTTCTCACGCTTATAGGGGTCCCAGGGACAAAACCCCCTCAAACCAACCAACCAACCAAGCAAGCAACCAACCAATCAACCAACCAACAAATCGCTTCTACGTTCGAATTATTTCTGCAGAATAATCGAAGTCGTGGGCTGCGTGCAGACACTGAAGTATCGTCCTGCAAGCTGGACTGAGGGTTCCACTGCCGAGGAGTCGCCACAAACCATTCGCCCGAACTGTCTCCGGAGTGTTTGGAAGAAAATTACTAGCACCAATGCACGCATCTGTGTAAAAAAATATTTTTATTTTGAGGCCCTTTTAGAGATTTACTCGATTATTCCAAAATCTTCGGTCATGTACAGATATTTCATAGCAGCACCATGCCGGTTTATCTACTGCTATATTTCTTTTTGTTGTCCGGGGGTTTTAATAACTTACTGATTCATGATGTATCTCTATCATCATGCTAGAACGTTACTGCAGGTCTCCAACTTTCTTTTCTTTTATCTTTTCTTTTCTTTCCCTTTTCTTTCTTTCTTTTCTTTTCTTTCTTTTCTATTTCTTTTCTTTTCTTTTCTTTTTCTTTTCTTTCCTTTCTTTCCTTTTCTTTCCTTTTCTTTTTCTTTCTTTTCTTTCTTTTCTTTTCTTTTTCTTTCTTCTTTTCTTTTCTTTCTTTTTCTTCTTTCTTTCTTTCTTTCTTTCTTCTTTTCTTTTCTTCTTTTCTTTCTTTTCTTTCTTCTTTCTTTCTTTCTTTTCTTTCTTCTTCTTTTCTTTCTTTTCTTTCTTTCTTTCCTTTCTTTTCCTTCTTTCCTTCTTTCCTTCTTTCCTTCCTTCCATCTTTCTCTCTTTCTTTCTCTCTTTCTTACTCTCTTTCTTACTCTCTTTCTCCTTTTCTCCCTTTTCTCCTTTCCCTTTCTCCTTCTTTCTTTCTTTCCTTCCTCCCTTCCTCCTTCCTTCCTTCCTTCCTTCCTTCCTTCCTTCCTTCCTTTCCTTCCTTCCTTCCTTCCTTCCTTTCCTTCCTTCCTTCCTTCCTTCCTTCCTTCCTTCCTTCCTTCCTTCTTCCTTCCTTCCTTCCTTCCTTCCTTCCTTCCTTCCTTCCTTCCTTCCTTCCTTCCTTCTCTTCCCTTCCTTCCTTCCTTCCTTCCTTCCTCCTTCCTTCCTTCCTTCCTTCCTTCCTTCCTTCCTTCCTTCCTTCCTTCCTTCCCTTCCTTCCTTTTCCTTCTCTCACTCTTCTTCCTTCCTTTTTTCTTCCTTCCTCTCCTATTCTTCTCTTCTTTCTTCCTTCTTTCTTTTCTTCTTTCTTCTCTTCCTTTCCCTTTCTTTCTCTCTTCTTTCTTCTTTCTTTTCTTTCTTTTCCTTCTTCCTTCTCTTTCTTCTTTCTATTCTTTCTCTTTCTTTCTTTCTTTCTTTCTTTCTCTTCTTCTTTCTTTCTTTCTTTCTTTCTTTCTTTCTTTTCTTTCTTTCTTTTCTTTCTTTCTTTCTTTCTTTCTTTCTTTCTTTCTTTCTTTCTTTCTTTCTTTCTTTCTTTCTTTTCTTTCTTTCTTTCTCTTTCTTTCTTTTCTTTCTTTCTTTCTTTCTTTCTTTTTCTTTCTTTCTTTCTTTTCTTTCTTCTTTCTTTCTTTCTCTTTCTTTCTTCTTTCTTTCTTCTTTCTTTCTTTTCTTTCTTTCTTTCTTTCTTTCTTTCTTTTCTTTCTTTCTTTCTTTCTTTCTTTCTTTCTTTCTTTCTTTCTTTCTTTCTTTCTTTCTTTCTTTCTTTCTTTCTTTCTTTCTTTCTTTCTTTCTTTCTTTCTTTCTTTCTTCTTTCTTTTTTCTTTCTTTCTTTCTTCTTCTTTCTTTCTTTCTTTCTTTCTTTCTTTCTTTCTTCTCTTCTTCTCTTTCTTCTCTTTCTTCTCTTTCTTCTCTTTCTTCTCTTCTTCCTCTTTCTTTCTTCTTCTCTTTCTTTCTGCTCTTTCTCTCTTTTTCTATCCTGCTTCACTCTTTCTGTCTATCATACTTTCTCCCTTTCTTTTCCCTCTCCCCCTCTTCTTCTCCCTCTACCTCCCTCAGCATTTCTGGAAACAGAAAGCAGATGTGATCAGACAAGCGGCGCCCGGGGTCCCGTGGCGAGCAGGTGCACCCAACTTCTTCACACTCACTGTGAGCATTCTTAAAATGGGAAGTTATAACTGAAAAAGTAGAGATTCCTGCCCCTTTCGACCGTGGCCACCTGCATGCCGTGCATCTGCCTCGTGGTGCGGAAATGATGAAATTAGCTCTTGGATAATAACAGTTTGGGGCTATTTCGACAGGTCGCGATACTCAGCCCCGGTGCAAGTCAGCCGAGGGCGCTTCGCAGGCAGCCTCTCACCCGTGGGTCGGGGTGGGGTGTGTGCACCACCGGGTGCCCCCCGGGCCGGCCTCGTCACTCGAGTGCTCCCCACGACCCTGTCTGCGGCTGGCAGTGGTGGGTCGGCAGCCAACGGGGAGGGAGACGAAATGTTTCAACCAAGGCAGGGCTCGACACCCGAGGTGCCCGGCTGAACCCCGCTGCTGAGGTTTGCCTAAACGCATAAACCTCCTCCGAGATAGAGAGCCCAGCTGTTATATTAACATTGATTTATTGCTTTTAAAAATACATTTACATACACGCCAACAACCCACCGTTTTGTTTCCCCAGGCTCAAGGATTTATTTTCGACTTAGTGCTCATCTGACAAAACAATGCCCTTTAACTTTGTCACACATCGATGAGAAAATCTGTCTGGTTTATGGTTGAATTTATCGTTCTGCTACTTGTGGAGAATTTCGTGATAGAGCAAAAGCCAAGGTCAGAAAATACACACAAATTCACAGCCAAGCACAGAAACAAATATCAATAAAGAAAGCAACACCTAGTAGATGTTATTATCAACCCTTCTAGGGTCCACATGCAGCTAGGACCACAATTACAGAAAGAAAAAACCTTTTTAGCTTGGAGTGTGCAGGGTGTTTGCTTGGGATTCTTTTTCTTCTGTTTTGGGTTTTTCTTTGTTTGTTTGTTTGGGGTTTTTTTTTTTTTTTGAGGGCGGATTGTTTTGGGGTTTTTTTTTGTGCTGAAGACTGAGTCTTCGTTCATTTGCAGGAGTAAGAGCTCTCTAGTATCTCACGGCTTTGCGCAAAGACAGTCTGTTAAATGTATCTGCAGATATTGAAGGGAAGAAACACAGGGTTATCTGTACCGTGCTGCCTTACTTCTGTGCAACTCCCAATTACCAAATATACCTGATGGCTGAACTCAGCGGAATTAGATTATACTTTGAAGCAGCTTTTGCAGTGCATTTCATCTACGTTTTGGTTTTCTTTAGTAGTCATTAAAAGGCCACTTCTTCATTTTACTGATGCACTGTCTTTGTGTCCTTCATTTCACACTTTTAGGGAAAAAAAAAAAAAAAAAAAAAAAAAAAAAAAAGGAAAAAAGGTAAAAGTTTTGAAATCTTGGAGTGGGGTCAAAAATAATTTTTAAAACCCGTGTACTGTATTTCTCATTCTTTCCTTCCGCCCCCCTCCCCCCATCCCCACACACCTGGTGCTAATCTATTATTTTAAAGCAGGGTTGTTTGCAGTAACGAAAGCTCCTTCAGTGAGAGTGTAGACAGAGGGATACTCCAGCAATATTAGGAAAGTAAAATAACATGTGGACATCACGTAAACTAATCTTTATCTTCCTTTCCTTCCTTTCCTTTCCTTTCCTTTCCTTTCCTTTCCTTTCCTTTCCTTTCCTTTCCTTTCCTTTCCTTTCCTTTCCTTTCCTTTCCTTTCCTTTCCTTTCCTTTCCTTTCCTTTCCTTTCCTTTCCTTTCCTTTCCTTTCCTTTCCTTTCCTTTCCTTTCCTTTCCTTTCCTTTCCTTTCCTTTCTTTGTACTTTACTTTTTCCTTTTCCTTCCTCTCCTCTCTCTCCTCTCCTCTCCTCTCCTCTCCTCTCCTCTCCTCTCCTCTCCTCTCCTCTCCTCTCCTCTCCTCTCCTCTCCTCTCCTCTCCTCTCCTCTCCTCTCCTCTCCCTCCCTTTCATTTCCCTTTCCTCTTCTTTCCTTTCCCTTTCATTTGCGTTCCCTTTCGTTTCTCTCCATGTTTTTTGGTTCTGGACTCATTCTTACAGACTGATTTCTCAGAGAAGCATCTAATAATCACTTTATAGATGCTCAAATTAGGGCACTCACTCTTTTCTAGCACTAAGTAAAGATGTGACAGGTTTTGTTATCGGCGGTAGCGTTAGACCTTTGTAAGATACTCCTTTTCTTTTCCCGTAAATACACCATCTACAAATAAAGACCTCCTGTCTTAAGGGCGTGACTCTCCTCTATGTCTCTGTCCACTTTCTGTTCACTGTCTCCACATAAATGCAATCTCTGTCTCTGTCCCTCTCTCTTTCTTTTTTTTTTTTTTTTTTTTTTTTTTTTTTTTTTTTTTTTTTTTTTTTTACACACTGTTGGGTGGTTTGGTGTCGTATTTTTTTCTCACCAGAAATTTTACTATGCTTTTCCCTGTTGAACCCTAAGTCCGCATTCCCCTGGATGAGCCTCGGTGGCAGAGACCAAATCACCCCACTAAAGCAAAAGATCTTTGCAGGTCACTGGAAATTCCCTTGCCCGTGTTAGCAGTGGTTTTCTGGCCGGACGTTGGGGTTAGAAAGGGGTGGAAAAGGAATGGGGATGGGGGTGGGGTGAGGGGGGGATGAGAAATTTTGAAAAGCACCGTGACACTCAGAAAGGGACTGTTTCCTTAACACCCACGGGACAGGCCTGCCTGCTCTGCCCCACCACGCACACGGGCATGTGGAAACGGGTACAGGCACCCTTTGGGGGATGCAGGGACCCCTACCAAAATTGGCTTAATATTCTGGGGTAGGATTTAGGGGCCACTTAGAAGGTCCCCCCCAAGACTATATCTGGGTAGGGGGATAGAAAGGACTGGGATTCGATGTTCCTCTCCTCACGTCCCTCAGCCACGAGGTGCAGCTGCATTCCCAGAGGTGCACGTCCCCTCCAGGCGGTCAGCCCCGGCTGGGGTCGCCTTAGAGCCTGACCGCCCGTCCCCAGACTTGATAGGTTTCGTCATGTCAGTTTTGACGAGTTTTCTTCCTTTGGAAAGGAAAGGAGAGGGGGAAACAGTTCGAAGCAGTTCCCAGGGGAGGAAACAGTAGAGGGTCGCTTTGGGTGCAGAGAACGTTTGCAAAACACTCCGGCTGCTCCTCCGGCAATGGCTTTGGCCTTTTATTGCAGAAAGGGTAAAGAGACGTGGGTGCTTGCAGGTCCCGAAACACTTCCCTATACAAAGGACAAAGCTTGGTAAAATAGCCGGTGTGTGAGGATCGCCGAGAAGCATCGGTTGCATCCCCTAGACAAAGGCAGAAGCTGAGGAAGGAGAAAGGCAGGGAGTTGGAACGGACCTTCTGGGCATGTGGTCTGAAGAGAAGAGGAAGATGTGTTGAGGACGCAGGAGAATAAAATCTGAGAAGGAGCAGTATTAAACACAGCATCCGAGGCCGTGCCTGTGCATATTTCCGTCTTGATATGCAATTAAATTACGGAAAATTCCTCTATAAATAATATCGTTGAGAATCCTTCTTTAAGATTCAAGAATGTCTGAGGTTAAGTAGCTTTTAAAACGTCAGTTCTGAATGGCTTATGCAATGAATGGCTACCTTTAAATCTTAAACCCATTGTAAATATGCTATACATATGGATTCCAGTTTATCTCTACCTATTTCATTTTAAAATGAGGGAAGCATTCTTAAAAAGCTCCTTGTAACACTTTATTTTAGGAAAGCGATGTTAATTTTTTTCACATATCATTTTTTGACCAAGTACATATGTAAATTGGAAAGCATCCAGAACGTCTCTATTATTTGCGAAATGATTTTTAGTTGAGACATATTATTCCTGGCACAACCAAGGTATAGATTACATCAATAAAATAAACATCCGTGATTTTGGCAGAAGAGGAAGAAATTGTGAGTTCCTATAAAAACAGGGAAAGCGTTCGTGTAGAGGGAAACACCTGCAAAGGAGTAAATCGGCTATTTACACAGCCATGCTGAAACCAGGCTCTCTGCGGTACGTTATTAAAAAAAAAAAAAAAAAAAAAAAAAAGGTCGCGGAATTCCAGGAGAAAAACCAACGCAACCCTGGATGTAGTTTTCTGATAACATATCCCGGGCAGTGGAATAAAAGCCCTGGAATGTTTTCCAGACAAGGATTGCACTCTCTCTCCCTCTCTCTCCTCTCTTAAAAGAAAGCAGAGTGTTTAACTCGCAGGAATATATTAGCCACGGTTTCCTCCTGTCAATATTTAAGAATTCCCAGAGACTTCAAGGGACTGAGTTTTTCCCTTTTCACAGCAAAATATATGCGAGAGATGTTTGTATTTGCGAGGAGTTTTACAAGGGGTCTGAGTACATAAGAAGAACAAGGCATAATGCATCGGCATAATAATTAACCATATGCAATATTTATTGCCCTGTGATGTTTGTTATCATGCAGGCGAGTGCACTCAATTGAGGTTTAACAAATATGAGCATTATTGATCAAATACAATGAATAAATATGCATACGTCTTATTTAACTGTGCACACATGTATACACACAGCAGGAGCTTCTCGTTATTGAGGACGAGGAGAGCTGTCTGCCACTGCTTCTGCCTTCCTCTCCACCCTGTCCCTGTGCCAAGAGGCTGCGGAGAAGTTAGGCTTTGGGGTTTTTTGTAATATAAAATATCGCAGATACGGGAAAAAATAAAGGTCACCAATAAAATTGGTCTCAGCATGGAGTATAATTGTAACAAAACGCTGTTGAATAAAAACCAAAGATCTCACTGTCTGGGGCAGCATCATCGCGAGCCATCTGGTGCGTATTAAAAGCAGTGCTGTAAATACTGCTGGAAACTAACGTGGTACCAGATCCTATAGGCGCAGGGGCCTGCCGAGCTTTCCATATGCTGGATATGTGGATGGCGTGGCACACGGAGGGAAAGGTGTCGCATCGGCCAGGAGCTCTTAGGGCATGATTTTGCATAATCCTGATGGAAGTTTGTCCCGACAGAGAGGGGGGAAGGAGGCAAGGAATGCAGGGGAAAGGCCTCTCTGCCATCCTGCTCGATCTGACGACGATAGGGTATGCAACTGCTGACGTCACTTCGCATCAGGGCCGAGGAGCAAACGTGACCCAGGCAGGAGCTCATCTGTTTCTCATCACTTGGGAAGTTTCTCTCGCTCCCCTCTCACCCGTCTTCCCTCTCCCTTTCTGCCTTTTCTTTTCCCCCCTTTTTTTTTTTTTTTTTTTTTTTTTTTTTTTTTTTTTTTTTCTATCCCTTACATAAACCCGGGGCAGGCCCCATCTCCATTCTCGACCCCTTCCTCACCAGTATCCCACCCTCGTCCCCATCGCCATCCCCGCCGCCGCCGGGCTCCCCGCCGGGAAGGGACCGGAGCTGGAGGCGCACTCCCTCGCGGGGTGTCCGGCCCCTGCCCCCCCCCTGGGCCTGGGTCTTCCCTTCCCCCCCATTCCGATGCCATTGTTCGCGCTCGCAACCCAACTTGGGCTGCCGATTCAAAGCTCGGCAGGCCCCTGGCTCCTGCATTGTACTGAGGGTCACTTACTCTTTTCTCGGAGTTAGGCTCTGCCCCTTAATCTCTCCTCTTCTCTGCTCCTCATGAGCTGACGCGTTCTCCCCACGCACCCGAAGCTGCCACAGAGGCTCGTCTTGATAAACCTGCTGCTAATCTCGGCCCAGTGCAACCAACACAGAAATAAAAAAAATATCTCTCGCTCTCTTCTTCCCCACACACCTCCTTTTTTTTTTTTTTTTTTTTTTTTTTTTTTTTCTTTCCCCCCTTTCTCTTCTTTTCCTCCAGGCTTCATTCCCCTCAGAGCGCTGCAGCCTTTAATTATGGGAGATACATTTCTTCCCTGGGAGTCATTCATTGGGATTTTTTAGGTGGAAAGAGGTTTCAGCGGAGTTATTTTTGAGCAGGGACCAGTGCCCTATATCCAGAGGCTTTGAGTGAAGTGCAGATTGAGACATATCGGGTTCCCTATAAAAGGATCATTTCTTGTGGGAGGTTGGACACGAAGTTTGGACTCGTGACTTGCATTCCTGAGAGACACGCATATTTTAAAACAACAAAGCGAGCTCGGAAGAAGGCTTAGAGGAGAGGAGAGGGGAAATAAAAGAAAAAACTAAAGAAGTTACTAAGTTACAAACATCTGTCAATATGGACCAATTTGTGTGGCTGTCAGGGGGGAAAAAAGTACCTGCTATTTTTTTTTTATCACTTCAGGGAGTCTCGGCTACTTGCTGGAAGTTTATGTGGCTCTCCAGACGCTAAGAAATGCAGTTTGGCTCAAAACTAGGAGCTTAAAGCGCTTTAGTGGCCTGTGAATTTAAATCCCAACTCTTTCTTTATCGGCTCTTTGCGAGGAGCTGCTTCAGCGTTTCAACGGATATCTCACCTCTCAAAAAGAACCCCGGGTGGGGGATAGACAAAAGGAGAGCAAATGGGGCGACTAGTGTGTTTGTTGAAGGAAGCGGCTGGCGCACCCGATCCTCCAGTGCAGATAGAGGAAAAGTGAGAAAACAAGGTGAAAAAGAGCAGCCCTGACTTGCTGCGAATCCTGAGGGGAGTAAGGATGCCGGGGGCCTCGGGAAGCACCCCCCACTTCAACCTCCTAAGGGGAAGGAAGGGAAATATACACAGACACACAGACACACACTCACAGAGATATATTACTGTCGGGGATGTGAGCGGAGGGGCTGGCCTCCGGCAGTGGCAGGTAGGGTGGCAGCTTGCGGCCGGAGAGCCGCGCACGGAGCGCTGCACGCAGGGCTGCACTCCGCAGCGGTGTGGGCAGCGGAGGAGCGGGAGTCTGGGCTGCTGCCGGGAGTTTTCAGGCAAAAGGAGAAGGCCTAATGGTGAGCTGGATATCTCTGTTAGTTGTCAGCGCTGGTACACGCTGCCTGGAAATGCTAATCAGCCTTCACTGAGCGGGATGCAGCCTAGGTTGCCTCCTGGCACACACACGCACATGCACTCGGGCTGCTGCAGGGTCTCTGACACGCACGCACATACATCTCGCTCCTCTGTGGGGTCGACCGTGACCCCCAAGCTTTGGTCTGGGCTTTGTTTGGTCCAGCGGTGGTATGATCCGCCTTAAACTTCATATACAGTAAATACTTTCCTAAATAACACAATAGCATAGCTTACAGTCCGCTACTTTCGCTACTTCTCCAAGGAACCTCTCCCCACCTGCTCTTCTCCTTCTCCTTTTCTTTTTTTTTTTTTTTTTTCCCCATCTTTTTAACATCTGGGGATATTTTACACCTGTAGTTTGATTTTGATCTGTTGTTTTAATTTTGGTGGAGGGTTCTGCAGAGGAAGAGGTGTATATACACTATTATACAGCCATCACTGAGACTTCTAACAGTGAATCTCTTGTCAGCCAGACAGTCCACATTTGAAACATTAACTCACGTTACCCTGACTTTGCAATATTTGGGCTAAGGAAAAGGCAGGGAGATATAATTTCCCACTGTCCCTTTTACTAATTGTTGTCTTTCCTCGCATTTACTTTTATAAACTGATTTGGCCCGTTACGTGTAGTGTCTTTGTATTTCTAGTGGAGGCCACATGGATGCCAGAGATCTGACATCCCATCTCAAGCCTTATTTTGAATGCCTCCACCACCCTCCTCTGCACAACAGCCCTTGCGTCCCAGTGACCATCAAACCCGGTCTAGTAAGGTAAGCCAGGGTCCCCACCTTTCTATGGCTCCGGCAGTGCCAGGGAGAGGGTGTTTCCCATCCTTCCTCACAAATAGAAAATGCAATTTTGTTTTTCAGGTGGACGCACCTTGCATCGGCACCGCCATGGGAAAATGCCCGGCACGAGTGCCCTCACTTAAAAAAGGAAAGAGCGGTAGGTGACTCCATAGCACTGTCAGAGACGCCTTGGGAGAAACGGGAGGGAGGAAAAAAGGGCTGTGAAGTGGGACCACCTTGGCAAGTGGTCGCCTTTCCCATCTTTGCAGTTTCAGTCTTGTTCCCCGGCTATTTTACGCTGAAGGTGCTCAGACAGGAGAAGGGGTTGGTGCTGAAATGCTTAAGGGAGCATTTAAACCCAGAGCCTTCAATGAAGGAAGAAAGAATGGGCGTGGAGGTGGAAAAAAGTTGGAAAATGGATTCGCTGACAAGTAAGGATAATAAATGAGAGGCGCTTTCAGATAGATATCTCAGTCGTGAAATTGCA
>CM063313.1:64849391-64861891 GCA_032173965.1 Sitta carolinensis
CTGCCACCGCCGGCAAGCCCCCCTCCTCCTCAGCTCGGGTTCAACCTACCACTTAGCAGCATTTCCAAATATTTATTCGATTAAATGTATAGAAAAGGCCTAATTGGGCGGTGGGAGGAGGCAAGCTAGTTAGCGAGGTGCTAAGAGGGATGGGAAGGAGGGCTTTGAATCTGCCATGCCCCGAGCAGGTCCCCTGCGCGGGGCTGGGGTGGGAGGGTCGCCCCTCTCCCAAATCCCACCGACCCCCTACTTCCTCCCCTCCAACCCCCGCCCCTGCCTTTGAAGTGCTGCCGCAGCTGCTGGTGAGCGTGGAGGGGCCGCGGAGACCTGCGAGGCAGGATGCAGGGATGCAAGGGAACTCCCTGCCGACCCCGCCTCCTGAGGAGCTTGGGGAACCGACGAGCCTCCGGGGACAGCGTCCGGGCCACCGGCAATAAGAAGGCAGAAGAAATGTAGATGGGGTTGGTTTTAAAGCAGTATATTGTAGGTTACGAATAAGTCGGCAGAAACTTGTTGAGGGACCCCAGCCCGTCTCAACATTCAGATTTTTTTTCCAGCAAATAGAACTCAATGAAGCGATGATACAGTACTTTTAGCTGCCATATGAATGCCGAGAGGCTGCAGCGTGGCAAAGGAAAACATCCACTGACACACGCAGACTGGGTAGTTAACACTTCAGAACATGATATCGTCTTATAAGCAAAGTTTAATAAGGGATTGAAACACTTCTTTCTAGGCACATACATGGAAATAAGTGCATCTCGTACACCTCCTCTACACCTGCAAGTTTCTTGGCAATCCGTGGGTTATTATTATTCATAAATATGAAAATTAATTGAAAAATATCTACGAAAAAGTTTCTGTTTTCATCAGTGGGACAACACTGTAATGAATTTATTTACATCTCACTTGAAGAAACTGAGACCTGTTTTTATCTTCTGATATCCCCATTTGTTTTGTTTATTTTTAGATAGAGGGGGGGTTCTATTTTTTGTTTAGTAGGTTTGGTTTTGGTGTTATTTTTGGGTTTGGGGTGTTTGTTTATTTGTTTGTTCTGGTGGGTTTGGGTTGGGATATTTTTGTGTTTCTGCTTTTGTTTTTGTTTTTAGTTTTGTTTTGTTTTGTTTGTGTTTTTAACTGCTACTTCATTTGAGTCCCAAATCACCCATGCACCGTAAAGCAGTGCTGAAAATGCTGCTTTCAGCATCTCCCATGCCTGAGCATTCCCGCTCACTCCTTGTTGAGAGCCCGGAGGTGCTGCCGGACCCCCTCTCTCCAGGGAAGGCCCCAGGGAAGGGACAGAAACAAAGCTCTCACTCATTCAGTGTCCAAGTAAATGACAAAAGGGAGGATGTCTGTCTGTCTGTCTAACTCCCGAATTCCTGTTCTTGTGTCCTCAGGTCTGGAATTACCCAAGTCCTCCCACTCCCAGCACCTAGGAATAGAGGAGGTTTCTCTGCCCTGAACGGGGTGATACCCCCATAGAGGATCTGCCCATAATGTTGATTATCCATCTGTAGCTGTCTACTGTATAGAGCTGCTCTCACCTCAGATCTGCTGCGTCTAGAATATTAAAAACCCCAAGAGAGTTGAATTGAAGAATGTTGTTAAAGAAAGAAAAAAAGGGGGGGGAAAGAAATTAAGAATGAAAAAAAAAAAAAAAAAAAAAGAGAGAGATTGAAAGAGAGAGAGAGAGAGAGAGAGAGAGAGAGAGAGAGAGGGAAAGAGAGAGAGGAGACTATGGAGGACAGCAAATTAAAAGGAAAACACTGCCCATGTCTTCACAAACAGAAAAGTCTACCTCACCTAGGCTTGTTTGGAGGGCACAGGAGGTGTCTGTGCGAGGGGGCAATGTTATTTTTAAAGATCCAGCTTTATTAATACATTAAGAAAGAGCTCCCTTGGTAGTATGTGTTCTTACAGCACCGTCTCAGATCCTATAAAACATTAATGCACTGAAAGCTGTTACAGAGATCTGCACCAGCAGCTAGAAGCCTTTACCTTCAAAGGAGCTCCATTACAAAAACGATTTTTAATTTTCTGGGAAAAAAAAGACAAGCTGAAATGAAAAGGGGCTTTTGGCACAGAGCTCAGGCCCTGGCAGTGGGTGGGCCATGGCGTGGGATGTCACAGCCTGTTTTTTTTGCATGGCCATGGCACATAAGCATACATGAAATGCAGTAGCTCACCACCCAATGAGCAAGCATCCAGCTGGATTTCTATATTAATGGAGTGGGAATACCCTCCACACACAGCAGCTAGAGTTGGGGAAAAAAAGCAAGAGATCTGTTCTGGCTGACAGTAAGGACAAGGCATGCACACAGGAGCACATACCGGGTCTGTGAGCCCTCAGAGTGGAAAAGAAGATAAAAACAGAGAACCCTCAGCCCCACGCCAAGCCCCCAGAAGCTGAAAGCCACTGTGCTTGGAACAGACAGGACCCGTGACTAGAGTATGTCTCCTGCTGCACAGGTAGAGATGATGGCATATGTTGACTTCAATCCATGACCATGGTGTCTGAGAGTAAAAAGCGAGGTGTGAACTCAGCAGAAAATCCAAATGATGGGAGAAGGTATTTCAGAAAGGGGTAGGCCAGCCTGACAGGCCCGTCAAGCTTGGTGGAGAGTCTGTGGTGCAGTCCCAGCGAGGTGAGGTCACCTAAGGCATCACACTGCAACTCCTGCTTGCTTTCTCTTGGCCTTGAAAGCTCAGCCCTATGCTTATACAATCGAGTCCATTTTGGAGCATCCTGTAGTTTATATGACTTAATTACCCCTCCCAAGTATTTTTTAAGTTCTCCTTTTTAGCACCAGTAAAGGAGTTAAAAATGTGGGGAGATTTTTCTTATTGTTTATGGGTTTTTTCTTGTGTGGTTGTTTTTTTTTTTTTTTTTTTTTTTTTTTTTTTTTTTTGTGTAATTGCTGACATGTTTCAAGCAACAAGACTCATGGGTTGTGGGGTGATAAGTTGGGGGTTTTTTTGCTAAATTCTTTTATTTTTTTTTTAAATTCTCACTTCAATTTTAATTCTTGAAGAACAGCTTTGACAACATATATCGCACTCATTATAAGAAGCAAAGGGTTATATCAAAAATTATTAGTATAGAATCACAGGAAACCTGGTTTGGAACCAGAAAAAAATACAAAACAGATATAGATACATAGACACAGGACAATTCTTTTATAATTATTTGGAAAATGTTATTTTCCCCTAATTCTCCTTTTTTTCTTCTTTTTTGCGCATATGATGTTTTAACTTTTACGAAAAATGAAAATAAAGACTAATATATTACAAAATGAGTAACAATGTTCATGGTAAGTGTTTGCGCATGGAAATTTTGTTGTTGTTTGCTTGGTTTTGGGCGTTTTTGTTTTTTTTTCATTCTACACAATGTTCAGTTCAGTTTCAATGCTTTTTTGTTTTGTTGGTTTACTGTACAGCATATATCAACAACAGTCCACAATAAATCCTGGAAGATCCAGTATCCCCTTCAGGTTTGATTAATATCCCCTCGATACTCATTTTTTTTTTTTGTCTCTTTTATTAATATTATTTATTTCTTTTTTTCCTCCTCTCCGAAAGAAAAAAAAAAAAAAAAAAAAAAAAACAAAAAAAAAAAAAAAGGCGAAACATCACAACTTCCACGGACGACAGGTCCGTCCTTCTCCCCTCCAGGGCCACATCTCTGCTCCCACTCGCCCTTTCTTTTGTTCAGTGTCCACCTCCCGGGCCCCCCCCCCCCCCGCACCCCGACTGCCCCTCGGTGCGAGCGTTCCCCCTCTCCGCCGCTCCGCCGCCTCTCTGCCGGGGGTGCGGGATGGGCTCTAGGAGCACTGGATGGACATGTAAGGCCAGTTGAAGCTGCTCCCCGACAGTAGCATATCCCTGATGAGGGTTTCGATGGGGGTTTTACCTACCAAGCGGACGAAGAAGAGCTGCTCGATTACGGAGGAGGAGACGGTGCGCAGGGAGGGCAGCCGCAGCAGCAGCTTCCCGAAGCGGCTGGGCTGGTTGGGGTACTGGCTCCGCACGTACTCCTCTAGCGCGCACTGCGATTTCTCCTGGAGGCTCTCGATGTGCGCAGCATCCGACAAGCCGCAGGCGTCTGCCCACCGCACCGCGCCCGCGGAGACAGCCGCAGAACGGCAGCAGGCGGGGGGAGAGTGGAGGGAGGAGGAGGAGGAGGAAGCGGGGGGGAGATGGTTAGTGGCTGGGAACCACACGGGGAAACGCCGCGAGGACGGGGGGACAGCCCAAAGGCGCACCCCCTTCCCATCCTATCCCACCCCATGCCACCCCATCCCGTCCCAAACCGCGCACCACTGCCGAATAAATAAAGCGAACTCGCTGTGCCTCGTCGCCACCGTGGGTATTTTCACCCAGGATGCGACGGGGTGCCAACACCCCGCTCGTCCCAATCTCACACACACGCACAACACCCCACACTTCCTTTTCACATCCCCCCCCCCCCGACACTCCGCGCTGTCGAGCGTGCTTTCTGCTCCAGGGAGCCCATCATCGGGATGCTGGAAACCTGGACCAGCCCCCTTAAATAACGCCGAGAGGAAGAAAAATAAGGTGTTGGAGAAAATAATAATAGCAACAACAACAACAACAACAACAACAACAACAACAACAACAACAACAATAATAATAATAATAATAATAATAATAATAATAATAATAATAATAATAATAATAATAATAATAATGTAAACAGAGTCGCACATAAGCAGAGTGAGACACAAGAAATTTGTTGACATGGCTGCACATCACAGAGAGGCAGCACTGGGACCTGCAGCGACTGGCAGGGAGCCGGCTGGGGTATGCCGTGGGGTAGGGTAGTCTACTCTGCTCCTGCCTCGCTGCCAGCGATCGCAAATTTGCCATGTCTTTGCGGGCTGTGTGATAAACCCGGTAGCAAACGGGTAGGTTAGTCCCAGCTTGGGCTCAGCAGGCATCTGTAGCTCTTAGACACAAAGCTGGGGAAAGCTGCAGCGGCTAAGCCTTGCCTAAATGAAACCAGAGAGACTCCTTCCTTACAGGTCCTTCTGGCACCCAAACTGTCAGAAACATACACCTTGCACCTTGCAGAACTACATGACCTGGGCAAAGGTGTACTAATCTGAGAGCAGAAAGCCTTCACATCCACACATTTGTATGTATACGCGTTATTCTGTGTATACAGATATAAGCAGAAAGGTATGGATGCAACTGTGCAGTTGCACACACACAGAGACACTTACAAGCACATATCCTATCTCTGAGAACACATAACCCAAACCAGAGGATAATTCTGCACCAGCTGCTTGGGGAAGGACTTGCTCAAGAAACTACAGTCAAGGAAAAGTGGTGGGTATGCCCAGATGGCTGAAACCATCCACATTGTTTTGAAGATTCAGAATAAATATAAAAAACAACAAATCAAAACAATAACCAAAAATCCAAACACAAAAACCAACCAACAAAACAAAAAAACCCCTCCAGCCATTAGGATCAGAGCAAGGTGGTCAGCTAGCAGTGCAGTTTAACAGATCAAAGCCAGACTTTGCTAATGTATAAATCCATATATGAATGAGTTAATGGCCCCAAAAAAGACATTATAAAAATGTGAATGTAGAGTTGTGGCCCTGGAAAGACACAACAAATTAACAAATTATTCAAAGCTAGCTAAAAAAAAATAAAATAGAATAAAATCTGTTGCACCGGCATTTTTGAAGCTTAAGTCTTCCCTTATAAAGAACTGACTTTGCAAAGATTTCTGAACACCTTCATCTACAATACTATGGCCTCAAGCAAAAATACAAATAAAACAAGCCATAATTTAGGAACTTCTGAGAAGGAGAACCTTTGACCTGAGCTGTGGACTTGGCATCCATCAGACACACAATTATCTGAGCCAGGCTGCTCTGTTAATCCATACTCTACCTTTAATGCAAAGATATTTTGCAACATCTAAAGAACCAGGTTGCAACATATATATTTATCAAAAGATGGGGCCTGTTCTTTTTTGCAATACATATCAAAACCACAGACCTGTTCATATGTTGATTGCCACAAATCAGATTCCATATTTACATATATCTTGCTATTTTACATGCATAATCTGCCCATTATGCATTAGGATCCTATTCAACTTCCAAACAATGCAATATGAAAGGGTCTTACTGACACCCTGGCAGGGCTTTTTTCTTTATGCCCCATATGTCATACCCTTAAGGTTAGTAAAATATTTATCAGACGTTTATGATAAGTGCACCTATAAGTGCAGGTCACTGGACAGTGTGGATGGGGAACTTGCTCTCTAAAAGGGCATCAACCTTATGTGTGTGTGTTCGAAAAACTGGCCACGGGTTTTGCCTTAGACCTCCAAAAACTCAGAATTTTCTCATGCCGATAGTATCTGTTGGGTTTTAATTATTTTAAATGGTTTGGCATATGCCTTCACTTGGGTTTTATTCTGCAGCCTTAAGGGGGGTGGGAAGGCTCAATTCTCCCTTCAGAATGAGATTAAAAATAATAATAATTAAGGGATCCACATCTCGATTAGATTATGCAGCCCAGAGAGGTGCAATCCATGGGAGAAATAATGCAATCCATGTTTACTGAAGGTGAATTATTATTCCATCTCAGAAAGTGGGCTAATGTGAAAATCCTGTGTGTGCCTTGCTTTTTTATATGGCAGTGTGTCAATAAGGGAAAGCTCTATATTTCTTCTTGCAGTCTATGGAAAAGAAATTATGTAAATAAATAACCATTACTGTTCAACACACTCCAGCCTTCCCCTTTGTAGTGGCGGCAATGTATTTCATGTTACATGTTCAGAAGAGTTTAGTGTTCAGAAAATATAGACGTAATCAGCTGGCATCTAACTAGAAATCAAAAGTTTTTATTACACTGCAAATAGATTTATGTGATTTATGTTATCTGTCTCTGTCTGTTCCTGGAAACATTTATTTATGACGATGAAAAGGTAGATGTAGGAATTAATAATGCTAAAGTTTGGAAGAGGGGAGAAGGGGATGAGGGCTAGGAGGAGGGTATAGGAAAGAAGGGAAAGAAGGCAAGAAAGGAGCTGGTTTTGGGTTACTACATAGCTTTTGGATGGTGTCCAGAATTTTACAGATTAAATACATGCTCTCTGGAGCCCAAATGTAAAAACCACAACAGGAGAAATCCATTCCAGTTTTAGATACTTAGTACTTAGTGAAGGACTTTGGACAATGTGTCTAAAAATGTCTTTTCTGTCACTTAAAGTTTGTTTTAAAGTTGGATGGCTTTAAGGAAGGCTTCTCATGAATTCCCCTCTGAATATGCAATGAAAACAAGTTTAGTGAGAAGTGGAAATGGGCGGATGTGGGTAAGGGGTGGTAGATTACTCCTGACAGCAGCATTTCCATCTTCTGAGATGCCCTGTGTGATCCTGCTCTGAAATAATATTTTTTTTCCCTTCCTTCTTTCTCTGCTCCACCGTGGGAAGGGGCTTGTCCCTTCACAAATGTTAAGTTATTAAATTTGGTTTTATTATATGTAAATGAATGGCTCCTCTAAAGCCACTTACCCTTTTTCTAGCCAAGATCGATTGTTTCAGAAGTAAAGGGAGAAGACTGGGTAGAACAGGGAGAGAAGAGAAAGAATCAAAAATGAAATATTCCCTCAACCATGTCCCTATCAGGAGCAACTTCCTTCACAGGGCCTTTGGCATGTGGAAGGGCTGAGGCACAGGCCAGACATTTTCCCATCTCTGCTTGGGAAGAATCTCTCAAAGTTGGGTCTGGGGAAAATAAAAAAGGTTCTCCTTGACTGTCCCTGTGTATTGATGAGCTCACTGAAATGAATGGGAAAGGAAAGTCTGGGAGTCTGCAGGCAGGCTGTGGAGTTAAATCACCCTGATAAATGCAGGCAGGTCTCTTTGTCACTCTTGAAAAACATGTTTCCATCAAGAAGACTTATTATGATAAAATACATTAAAATGTTGAGTTGGCTATTCAGTAAATCTTCCATTTGTTTTAAGATTTGCACATTATCCTTTGCAAAGAAATATTTCCTCCAACGCTTCAAGACTGCATTTGCACTGGAAGTAAAAGGGGGCAGTCACAGTACATGTCTCTGACCACCCTGAATACAAATTATATACTCCTGTCTAAATAAATTATCTGATGTTCAAATCGATATTAATACTACATTTGCTACATAACAATATAGTGCAAATTTAGGAGTCATTTTAATACAATGTAAATACTATCTTTCGTGCTTGAAAGGCAACAAATATTGATGGATAATAAACTGCTCTGTGTTAAACAAGGCCTTTGAACGATTTGCCATCTTTGTTTAGGAATGCTTTTAATTTTGCCTTGGCCTGATTTTAAGTCACATTTATCAGAACTGTTTAGTTATTGCTAATCGTGAAAAGAGGGGAGAAACTTGTACAAGAGATGAGCTAGGGGATGGGGGGACGGGATGTAAAAATGAAAAAAGAAAAAAAGAAAAACAAGTAGGAAAGGTGGCAATTAGCCACATCGTGATGATAATTAGAATAATAATTTAAAAATTACACTGCCCAGACTCTTATCTTGCCTTGTTTCCATTTCCTATATTTCCTTCACATAGTTCCCCTTTGATGTTTATAAATTTTCCCTTGCAGGTTACAATAATAGTATACGTATTATATTCTTATAGGCTATGACCAGAGCACTTCAAAGGCAATGCTAATGCAACTTTCCTGCTAGTTAATTCAAACCATCTATCACAGGGAAAAATTGTTAACATGCATGTTTCCACCGCCTACACTTAATTTGATTTTGGTTTTTAGTATTATTTTTTTGGAGGGGCTGTGTGTTAAAGAGCCAGTATCAGTTGCGATGAGGGAGAGGCTGATCCCTGGACCAGAGTGTACCCCCATCAGGTGCTATGATTCCTCGGCCTCCAGTCCCTTTCCTTTAAATATAATGCTACTTATATTTTTTCCCCTAATTTTCCCGCAGGTAGTTTGGGGTCTTTATGCTTTTTTTTGGTTGTTGTTGTTTCTTGGGTTTTTTTTTTTTGTTTGTTTGTTTTGTTTGTTTTTTTGGTTTTTTTTTTGTTCTGTTTGTTTTTTTTTTTTTTTTTTTTTTTTGTTTTTTTTGTTTTTTGTTTTTTGTTTTTCCAAGACATCTCACATCCCCAACCCATCCCCTCACCTGAGGTGAAGAGGACGATGGCTTTCAGGCAGCTATATTCAGCCGAATCGACGTGCAGCGCCTTCAGCTTCTCCACCTGTTCCTGGAAGATGCGGATGTGGTCCATGAAGGCGACAACGCGGTCGGCCGACATGGGGGAGGCGTGGAGGCCGGCGGCGGCCAGGAGCGGGGCCACATGGAGGGGCATGGAGCACTGGGCAGCATTGAGGACGAAGAGCTCGCTCCAGGTGAGCCGCAGCAAGGCCACCTGGTCGGTGATCTGCAGGTCGGGGAAGAAGGGAATATTGCGGGCCCACTCGACGGCGCTGAAGAGCAGACGGGCTGCCAGCTCGCAGATGTTCTCGATGCCCATGATGTTGTTGGGCTGCATGCACTGGCTGCCGTAGCGGGAGGTGGGGTAGGGCTCGGCCCGCAGCAGGAGGGAGATGTATCCCGAGAGATAGCAGTGCCCGTTCAGAGGGTCGCCGTTGGTCAGAGCGTACTGGCCGGGGTTGGGTTGGGTGGGCGGCATTCTTCCTCGCTGAACCGCTGACAAAAAGAAGGAGAGAAGGAGAGGAAATGTGCATCCAGGAGGCTCGTAGGCATCGCCCCGGCGGCGCTGCCAACCAGCCGGAGACAATGCCGGGCCTCTCCCCCTCCCCGCCACCGCCTCACCCCCGGCACACGCACAGGCACGGACAGACAGAGGCATGCGGAGCCGGGCAGCTGCCGCCGACCTGCACTGCGCCCCCCGCCCGGCCCCTGCATCGGCCCCGACCCCGACCCCTGCTCAGGCAGCCTCAGCCCAGCGGCAGCCTAGCGCGTTCCACTCCCCCCACCCCCGACCACAATGCAGACAGGCTTCACAAAATAAACAGATTAAAAAGAAAGGAAAAAAAAAAAAAAAAAAAAAAAAGCCAAGGCAAACAAGACAAATCCGCACACAAACCCCTCTTCCCCCCTCCCCTCTCGTAACAAAAGAAAGCCCCGTACGCAAAAAAAAAAAAAAAAAAAAAAAAAAAAAAAAAAAAAAAATCTCAAAGAAATCCTCCGGGTGGTGAGAAAGTAGAGTTAAAAATCACAGCCAACTGTAAAAAAATATAGCCAAGCTCCGTTGTGAATCCCAGAATCCCAGCCTATCGCCCTGATACCACTGAAATTTACAAGTATACTGATGTGTCCCTTTTTTAGAATAAAATGTTAAATAAAATAATTCATAAAACCAAATGCGTCCGTATTCTTCAAAAATACCTCGTCGTTACCCTTCAAGCTGGAACAGCTCGCAGCCTTCCAGCTCCCCACTGCTAACTTTATTACACAGAACCAGCTTTCCATAGAGTCCCCCCTCCCCCGCCCAGCAAAGTTTTCCCTGCTAAAAGGAAGAGAAAGGTTAAATATCATCAAGGGAAAGGGGGAAATAAAACAAAAATGTCCGAACTTACAATAGCCAAACATTCGTGGAAAAAAAAGGGGACGGTGTAATTAATATCTTTGGTGAGCTGTTGCCACTGCAAAAGCCTGCAGTCAGCGTTGCACAGTGAATGCACAAGCTTGCAACTGCAAAAACACTGGATTCATTAACCATCTCCACACAGAGCGTAAGCATGCCTCGAGTCCCGAAAGCTGACCAAAGTTGTTTTTTTTTTTTTTTTTTTTTTTTTTTTCGTGTGTGTGTGTGTGTGTGTGCGTGCGTGTGTTTTAGTCCATCAGCGCCAGCGTTTGCAGCCGCTTGCCATATAAACAAATGTAACTTCAGGGGAAGATACGGCTACTCAGGCTTGTACCCTGCGCACACACAGACACACACACACCCGCACACCCGCACACGCTTGCTGGCACACACCCGCACAAGCAATCACTCATGTTTCCGGCGTGCCACGTTTTTCTCAACTTTCTCTTTTCTTCCTCAACAAGCCCTCCTCGCCACCCGGCCCAGACCTCTGTCCTGCTGCCCTCCAGCCTATCTGTCCCTCTTCTATCTACTTGCAAACTTGGCAGATATTTTTCATTTAACCGCGTGCACAATCCTCACTTTTTTGTTTGTTTATTTTTTCTCCTTCTTCCTTTTTAATTTTTTTTCGCTTGTTTTCACTCTCCTAGGTGCCTACCAACAGTCCCTGCAGCTACCAATGAAGCCATCATATTTGTGAGTTCTTTCAGATCTGGAGCAGCCTAATTCTATTCCTTTTCTTGTGGCATATAAAATACAGTTTTAAAATCCCTGCTCCACAAAATAAATTATTTCGCTGATGTGACATCTTTAGAACATTTTTAACGACAGTCACAGGGCAAACTTTAAACCGAGAGAACATGTTTCGAGGAGAAAGGAGGGCAGGAAATATCCCTACACGACAGAATGAGTCTGAACGCAGGGAAAACCACAGGCAACTTTTGGAAGGAGGAGAAAAAAAATAGCTGAGCAGTTGGAAATGGTGGGGACCCCGCTGCCAGATGCAGGCTGCGGATGCTGCTAGAATGAGAAGAACCGGTAAAAATGTTATAAATCGAGATTTCTATGAAGACCTTAAGGGGAGGGTGGAGTTTGATGAAGAAATAAAATTAACAGCGCACTAAAAAAAAAAAAGAAAAATAAAAAGAAGAATAAAGAATGAAAGAAATGACAGTAGTACAGAAACACGATTCAGTCACAAACTTTCCTTTGACCGCATGGAATGAAAACAAGGCCAAATCTCGCACACAAGCACACTCCGGGGTACCGGGAAGCACAGGGAAGCAGAGATAGAGTAGCACATTTCCTCCTCTTTTTTTTTTTTTTTTTTTTTTTTTTTTTTTTTTTTTTTCCTTCCCCTTTTCTCCCTTACATCTTTTTTTACACCCTTTCCTCTTTCTCTAATTACACGTCTTTCATCTTTCTTTTGGGAAAAATGAGCCTGAGAGATGAATCTACCGAGAAGTATTTCAGGTTTAAAAAGAAATGATGGGGTGGAAAGGGGTGGGGAGGGGGTGAGGGGGAAGGAAGCTGAATGGAATCACATCTCGTACGGGAGAAAGATGTATCTCCCCCCACCCTCCGGTCTCATGCCAACAATAGACAAAACCACATCTAAAACACGCACACGCACACACGCATACACGCGCGCGCAGGGGGAAGTGGGGATAGAGGCTAAATGATAAATATTTAGCAAGCGACTGTAATAATAATAGTAGCAGTAGCAGTAGCAGTAGTAGTATAATATAATAATAAATAATAATAATAATAATAATAATAATAAATTCTCAGCACAATTATCAGGAAAAGGGAGAATGTGGTAGTGCTGGAGAAGGGGGTGGGAGGAACTGGAGGGAGGGCAGGAGGCACAAACCGAAAAGCAAAAGAAAACA